>JAGFNQ010001949.1:929525-992549 GCA_024364735.1 Boesenbergia rotunda | reverse complement strand
TAATTAAACCAAAATAAACTTGGTTTAATTTCCTCCATTGGCCGGCCACCCAAAGAGGGTTAACACCCTCTTTGGTCGGCCAAATCCAACCCGAACCGCCGCGAATTAAACTCATTTAATTCGCCCAAAAAGCCTTCAAAAGACTTAGCCATTTTTAGCTTCCATTGCGCCTCTGATTAATTAACTCAGATTCGACTCGTTTCTCTTGATCGGAAAATCCAATTTTCAACTCGTTTTAAATCCCTCGGATTACTCGTATTGCATGTGACTAAATAGGCTTTCGATTTATGTTGGCCGTCTATAATTAACCCATTAATTATAGAACGATCATGAGTGGCACCTAGTAGTACATCATGATCCCCAATTAATCGAAAGATCAACGGTTTGACCCCAGAAGAAATTATTCTGAAACCCTTCAGCAGCTCTAATGAATCGTGCCTCATTCCCTTCACCACCTTATACCCACTTGGTTCAGGACACGGTCTATGGTGTCAGTCCCCACTAGGCTGACTACGTCACACCTAGCCCAAGTAGTGTCTTCCTCGTCCTTTGGATTTCTAATTACTCTCATGTATTTAAGAGACTCATACTCTTAACATGATATGCTCTGGCCAGAGGCTTTGAGTAACAATCCGACGATAGGCCTGGGTATACATCTCCTCGCAAGGAGTGGTGAATCCTTTGTAGGCTGTTCAAACATCTTCGGGCACTTCGGCTTATACCCAACCATCCCGGGTCCACACCTCCTTGGAGATGCTTGCTTAAGATGTTAAAGTATAAGTCTCCATGACCAAGATGACTTGAACACCGCAAGTCAAAGGAACATCGCACTTAAGCCGCAGTAAGATCTTCATTGACATATCTACATGTAGATTCCCATATGAAGTCTTACAGCCAGTCACTCCAATGAACTAGTTCCCTTAACTAGCATCCATGTTTATCTCCGGACATCCCAATGTCACCAGCTAGTGAGAATCAGCTGATTAGAGAATAACCCATGCTAGTCTCAACAGAATTGATAGTGTCCATTTTTATCAATTCATCGACTAGGGATAATTTCAACACTTCACAATTGCACATTAGAGATAATCACTAGTTGTGATCCCATCACAAATTCTCTTATGCTGTGAGTTGTATTGCGGACATTCAGTAGATGAGTTTAAGATCCCAATCAAATATACAAAACATGTATACTCAAATAGTGAATTATCATTTATTAAAATAAATGTTTACATCATAAGGCGATTGCCTTAGGACACTTCTCTCATATTACTAACACTTGCTCCTCGTTTTGGGCCTTTCTAGGACGTCCTCAAATGTATAACTTAACACTTAATGGTAATATTCCCAAACTTGCTTTAGGATATAACAAGACCTTGGTCTTGATTCTCATCTCATTTCTTAGTCCTAGAACTCGTTCTAGGGCTTAGTAAGACCTTGGTCTTACTCAAAACTTTTATCAAGCACCTTGCGTGCCATAATCCCAAAGCTTACTTTTGGGCAAATCAAGTAAGTACTTAAGCATTTCTCTAATATCCATTCTAGGGATTAAACATGATTCCGTGATACTAAGGTATTAAACATGCTTCCTTGTTCTATGCACATGTGAGTAAGTACTTAAGCATTTCTCTATACTGAAGTTAAGTAAAGGAGCAATAGAAAAACTGAAACTTAAAGCTTTCTTACTTGAAGACGACAAGGTTGATGCTGATGTGTGTGTGATGCTGGAGAATGGGAACTGCTCTGATACCAACTGTAGCGACCCGCCTTCTCCTGCTTAAGACCGATCGTTACTTTTCTCTACTTCTCGACTTCTGATGCATGACTAAAAATGCGGAAATCTTTTTTTTTCTTTTAAATTCATCTAACAATGATATTCTAACTTAAGTAGTCATGCACGATACCATATCACACTTTCCTTCTCAAAAGCTCGCAAGATGATACTCATTGAAGCTTGCCTCGCCCAACTCATCTTTCGGGTATCAGTCGACTATTACTGTATCAGTCGACTGATAGGCCTGAAATCTGAAATTCAGGTTTCGACACTTGCTTCAAAGGTCCACCAATCATGTATTTTCGAGCCATATAAAACTATGATACCATTTCTATACTCTATGCCAGTTTTCTAAACAATTTAGCCAAACAAAATCAATCCATAAACTTGAAATTAGGACTTTTGCGGAAGAAAATAAACAATTCAAGTTATATGAACTTTAACACTAAAGTTTGCACCAATCTTGACTCCTATGCATTCCTAACACCAAATACATGTTTTATAACCTTGCTAAAGCATTATGAAATATGGATGCAACTTTTCTAAACATATTTAAGCAATAAAACTTAATTCAAGAGAGATTGATACTATCTTGGCACATGCATCTATTTCTCTAACAAAGTATCAATATCTCCAACTACTCACATTTCTGCTCATCCAATGCAATCATAAGAATATGTAGGCTAAAAGAAATGGCATGGAATCTTTACTCTAAGAAATTGAGTATGTAAAACTATCCAAAACTTAAATGTTCGCTAAACTCCCTAAAACAAGAACTTGAAATTTGAATAAACTATAACATTGTAATTTGGATAGTTAAATTGTCTCGTCTCAAAGATCTCTCCAAAATCAGCCACCACACACACTTTACTCAGCACCGCCTCGTCGCCTTCCTTCAGGATTGCTTGCCTTTACCTTTATCTGCAATAAGAGGAAATTCAACTAGTAAGCAAAAAGCTTAGTAAGTACTATCTAGCTCATAAAATCTCCAAATGTGCAAACATGCTTCTAGAACAATATGAAAATCATATGAGATACTAACATGCTTGGAAGAAAACTAAGAACATGTATAACTCAAAACATGCATACTCAAGCAATAATAATTCTCAATTTACTTTTCTTGGCTCAACTTGAAACTTTAGCTATTCTTTAACTTTTGAAAACTTTCTTAAACTTTCGAAACTTTGCTAAAGCATATACTTGAAAATAATAATCACTTTGATCCACTGAAGACGTAAGTACCATCTCATATGCGTGTTCCCTAAAAGGTTGGGGTAGCGAGCCACCAATCCTAATAGAGCAGACCTTGGTCTACCAGGGCCAAGACCTTGGAATTGGACACCTGGATTTCTTTAACGACGCCCTTGGACGCCGGGTACTGGCCTTAGAAAATAAAATAGCTTTTCTTTCTTTTCTTTCTTATCTGTGAATGCCTTGGCATTTTCTCGAGCACCTTGCGTGCTAAAATCCCTAAGTCTTGACTTTTGAGGATTTCTTAAGGCCTTGGCCTTTTCTTTTCTTATCTTTATCTTCTCTTTTCTTTTCTCATAGCTTTTCTTGGACCCTAACCTCATATAGGGTACTCAATAAAATATATAAGCATATAATGAACTAATATCACATGCCAAAAATCATAAACTAAAGAAACTATCTCCTTTAAAACTTTTAAAGGAAATTCTCGTGGGAAAACCGTCTCTTACTGCAGGTGAGCAGTACTTACATTGATATCTTAGACTTACAACCAAGATTGACGTCTAGGACTCGGGAGAAACTTGAGATCTCGGAGAATTCTTCGCGCCTACGCGTTCCTCTCGTCGCGGGGATCCCGAATATAGGAATATCTCTTGGAGGAGAGCTTTGGCCGGCCCTCTTGGCCTTGGTGTTGTTTCGCCCAAGAGAGGAGAGGGGAAGGGTCGCGCGGCTAGGGTGAGGAAGAGAGAAAACCAAAAAAATCCAATTTCCTCTCTTAACTTATCTATTTATATTCATGGGGCGGATTGACCTAACCACAACTTAAATATATGTCTCTCCACCCTTTGCTGTGCTTGATACCCTAGCCTGGCTGGTCGCGCGCTTGCCTGGTTTCGTGCTGGTCGCGGGTTCGAACCCCCTGCTGCCCTTAACGATTTTTTTCTCCCTTTCTTTTTTTTTCTTCCTTTTTAAAATACTAAACGAACTCGGAAAATTCCATAAAAATATTCTAAAAATCCCTAAAAATATCTAGAATATTTCTAAACCATTTTTAAATACTTCTAAGGACTTTAAGAACTAAAAATGGGAATTTTGGGGCGTTACAATAGGAACTCAACAAAACTTTAAACACTCCAAAAAGGTTGCAAGCACATTTGCTAGGTCATACCCTATCCTAGAAAACTATGATTTAATTAAACTATCACATGTGCTTGATTTTTTGATACATTCTTCTAATTTCCTCAAAAGTTTGACATTTGTATCAAGTTGAAAATCAATCTAAGATTCCATGTGTTTTTCAAGACTCACACTTATAATTTCACACATGGTGTTGTCCTTAATTCTTTTCTCTTTTTCCTATGTATCATAGTATGACAATCTCTCTCTCAACCCTAGACACATAAGGAAGCTTCCAAGGACTTATCATTCAAATGTCATCCAATGAATTCTAAAACTTCCAAACCGTATGATATCACACCACAAAATCTTGAAACTTCTGATCATCCACTAGGCCTATTCTACCTCAGCCCTCACTGATCAGTCGACTGCCCAAATGGCAGTTGAATGCAAAAACATACAGTGTGCATTTTGGCTCGGACCAGTCGACTAACCCCAGGGCAGTCGACTGATACCTGATTTTCAAGTTTTCAGGCCGAAATTCAGAAATGCCCTAAAAATTCTACAAATCTCCAAAAATTTTGAAATTTTGTGGGGAGACTTGTGAAGCCAATGTCTACTTGGGAAAAATATGTTTCCAAATAAATGTACTCTGGATCCCAAGATTGGCATGAAATCTAACTTTTTCTAAAGTTTATCACTTTAACTCCTCCAAAAAGTTCTAATCTAGGCTTCTCTTCAATGCATCCACAATCTATTCATAGCATCAAGTTATATGGTATTTATTCATTAAAATCGATTTGTCTCAATTAAAATCCCAATTTCACTTTTTTCTTTATAATCCTCCCTTTAGTGTGCCAATTCTCTAGGATCAAGACTAACCTTACCCTTTTAAACCTCTTGGCACACCCTATAGTTCTTTTCAATCTCCTAGAAGTAGACCACCCGAGATCCATTGACCATGGAACCCGTCTTGACTCCTAGAGCTTTCCCTTGAGCTTCTATCCCTAATTATCTCCCTAGGTAACTCTTCTTCAATGGCAAGACCATACCGGTGCTCCTCCGGTGCTTCATGACCTTCCACTATCACTCTCTTAACCCTATAGACCTTTTTCGTGGTCAAGTTCTTTTCTTTTCCTCTAAATGGCTTTTCCTTGCCATTTTTGACTTTCTCTCTATCATAGTCATAGGGCATCCTTGAATATGATACTTTATCAATATTAGCCCTCCTAGAATTATATCCTAAACTTGGCCTATCATTCCTATGATTTTGGCCCTTTGATATCATGTTCAATTCCTTGGACCCTTGAATTACTCTACCAATCTTTCTTTCTAGCTCATCAAGTTTTGCTCTTAAATCTTGGTTTTCCTTTTCTAACTTCCTAACCTTAGGATCACTAGACCTAATTTGATCATTTCTAGATCTACTTATTTTCTAGACATTTTTTCCTTTTCTTAGGGTTTATCCCTTGGTCCTTAGCCCTAGAATTTCTAGATTTATCATGAACCATAGAATTCTTGGTGTTTTGGTATCCAAAATTGTTCCCACTTTTATCATGATATTTAAAACCAAAAACACGCATGGGCACATAATTATTATTAATTCTATCATTCAAGCAAACATTTTGAGCATTCATTGAAAAGTTTGAAGCATGAGTCGGGTTAGAGGGTACCTTCCTTACCCTTGGTGCTCACCCTTGATGAGTGCTCATCTTTCATTCTTCTTTCTACCATTTCCTAAGGTGCTCCATCTTCTTGAGTTCTCCACTTCTTGGACATTTTGTATGATAATGCCCGAGCTCCCCGCATGTGAAACACCGAATTTTCTTTCTTTTGTTTTGAACTTCTCTATCCCTTCAACCCTTATTAGATTCAAATGGAATTGATTTGGGCTTAGAGGTTACCTCCTTTTAACCTAGTGGGCACTTATCCTGGTAGTGCCCCTTTTCGTTGCATCCAAAACAGGTGATGTGATCTTTTGATTTAGCTTTGACAAAGATAGTAATCTTTTCTTGCTCTTGGATGATTGAGGATCTCTTCTCCCCCTCAACATTTGAATTTGTCATTTCTTCTTCTTCTTCGGATGGAATGGATGCCCCTCCACTCACTTCCTCCACTTCTCTTGACAATTCACTTTCTTTTTCATCTTCTTGGATACTTGAGTTGATTTCCTCAACCTCTTCCACTCTTTGAGTTGATGTGGGTTTCTTATGAACTTTTTCCAATTTATTCCACAACTCGCATGCATTTGAATATTTCCCTACATCACTCAAGACATGGTTAGGCAACATATTAATCAAAATATTTAATACCTTCTCATTGGCCCTAGCTTATTCTTGTTGTTCACTAGTCCAATATCTAGGGCGAAGCCTTTTGCCATGCTTGTCCTTGGGGATTTCGAATGGGTCTTCAATGGTCATTCTACACTCCCAATCCATCCCGAGCCACATCTTCATTCTATCTCTCCAATAGTCAAAATTTTCATGCTCGTATGATGGTGGTGAGTTGATATCGTCACCCAACTTGTCTTCCATGACCCTTCTCCTCTAGCAAGTGCTCCCTCGGTAGTTAGTCCGATCAAGAGCGGTCCTTGCTTTGATACCAATTGAAGGATTGTTTATAGTGTGCTAGAGGGGGTGAATAGCACTTTTTGATCATTTCGATCTCTACAGGATTGTTAGCGCAGCGGAAACAATAATATGCAAAGTAAATAAGAAATAACAATGCTAACAATACCAAATTTACTTTGTATCCACCCCGGTCGGGTGACTAATCCAAGAATCCTTCGGTGGATCAACCCCCGGGCAACCTCCGGCTAGATCTGTCGCTCCTTGTGGGTGGAGAAACCTCGCCACAACACGTAGGATGCTTCTCTGATCACAATAGACTACTAACTCACTTTACCCAAGCGAGTTTCGTCAAGGAACTCAGCCACCACGACGTCCTCTTTAAATAGGACTCGGGGCTGATTTCTCGCTACCAGTCGACTACCCCTAGGGCAGTCGACTGGTACCAGCCAAATTCAACCGTTGACACTCCCAACGTTCGAATTTGCCAGCTCACCGGCCACCTACCAGTCGACTGCCCCAGGGCAGTCGACTGGTCACAGGCTGAGACCCTTCTGTGAATTCCATTAGTCGACTGCCCCTAGGCCAGTCGACTGGTCTACTCACCCACCTAAGGTTACCCTTCCTGAGTACATTCCACTCCACACTCAAACCCTAGACTTTCCCGAGTATAATCACACTGCACTCATACCTTCACGACTCGACTGACTCCTCCACCGCAGCCTCGACTGTTGCCTTTGTGCCCTCTTCATCTTCGGCTCCCGTCCCTCGGATGCACGCAAGCCTCCAGCTTGCCTCCATGCCATCCTTCACCCATGCCTCGAAGTTCGCACCCATCAGCTCATCGTCCCTACTCTCCAAGGTCCCTCAGGTGCGCACACAAGCCTCCAGCTTGTCTCCATGCCACCCTTCACCATACCGAAGCCGTCCAGTCAAGTCCATATGCGTAACCTATACAGCCTACACACTCAATATACGCATATAAGAATACAAGGGTAATCCTAACTTAAACCCTTTGCCCAAACATCAAAACCCATGGTCACACCAGACCATCTTAGGGTCGATTGCTCCAACAGTGTGGTGTCACACGGAAGATCATGTTATTAGTTCCTTGCCTAGTATAAGTAGAGGCTAACAGCTTAGATGGAATTGGACAAACCATCGGGATGGTTGTAGTGTAATTAGGTGTGGTTGGTCTTGACCATTGAATTACACTAGTGTACTTTGTGTGCATTGAGCTGGAGCAAAACCAGAGATCATCAATTTTTGTACTGACTTGATAATTGGATTGGATCTCAGATTTTATTATGGTGTACGATCCCTAAATCCCGATATAATAACAGGCACATATGATTAATTATTATTTTTTTAATTTACCAATGGGCAAGATATATTCTGTTAGATCGATAGGCGCGCTATGTTGGGAAATAATATTAATTATATAGTGTGTCGTTGATTATTGACGGAATCCGTATCCTGGTGAGTCGAGATGATGATGCCCCCTTGATAAACTCAAAAGGTTCATCATGTTAAACCCTGCTGGTGGATTTAATCCAACATGTTGATAAGGTTGAGTGGTACTAATCAAGGATCCAGAAGTTAATTAATTTAATTTGTCAGTAATTTAAATTAATTGACTGGCATTCGATATCTTAAACATGAGGGGATGGACGACTCATAATAGGTGGAGCCCATATGTAAATATGGGGGTTGGTGAGATAATTCAATGAGGATCCTTTAGTGGAATGGATCTTCATTAATGGATCGGGTTTGGATCCATTAGTAGGGCAAGATCCAACTCCTCCTCATGGTCCTAATCGTAGCCCTATAAATACCTCATAGGAGTCATGAAACTGAGACCTGATGATGTTGAATCATAATTTTCTGCTCCTCTCTTCTCCCTCACATTTTCTCTCTCCTAGGTCATGGGTGGCGGCATGAGAAGGAGATGGTCCTTCTTCTCTCTAGCAGGCGGTGGATCTTGGGGATAGTTCTTCTCCATGGCTGGTAGGAGCAAGAGGAGAAGGTGTCTTGCTTGGTCGGCGACGGAACTTGGTGGTCTTCATCTCCATGGTCGGCGGCTGCAAGCAATTCTATCTCTTTTCTACCGTCGGCGGCTACATGATGAGGATGGAGGTTCTTCTCCTCAGCAACGGGCAGATCTTAGAGGTCATCATCTCCATGGCCGGTAGAAGCAAGAGGAGAAGCAGCTTTCCTTGGTCGGTGGCGGGGCTTGGAGGTCCTCGTCTCCATGGCCAGCGGCAGCAAGGAATTCCTTCATCTTCATCTCCGGTGGCGGCAAGCAGCAACCTCTTCTTCAAGGCTAGCAAGCGGATCTTAGAGAACACCAATCCATGGCAGACGACAGTTTATGAAGAAGAAGGTGGCGCTTCATCCATGGCCCAGCGATAGAACTTGGAGAGCTCCTCTCCATGGCCGGCGGGTGTTGATGGAAGAGATGGAGGTTCTTGGCTAGGTCAAGCGAGGTGGGGGAGAACTCTCTCTTCTTTGATCGGCATGCAACACCGTGAAGAGAGGCTGGGATTGCACAGACAAGGGGATATTTCTTCTTGTGGTTGGCGCAAGCAAGGAAGTGAAGGTGGTCTCAGTGGCTTTTGGTTCTTGGTAGATCGTCGCCCACACGACGTTCAAGAGGGGAGGGACATACGATAGAATATCATAAAGTAATGGAAGGTATTATCTCTTCCTTGGCTCCTTTGATTCTTTTATTTTAGCTTCGTCATTTTATGTGTGTTAGTTAATTATTTTGATTTTGTATCATGGTTAATAATTAACAAATTTAATCCCGAATATAAACACAAGAACCGGCGATCCACTCATCGTCTCTTTCGCGGTCGTTTGGTTAGAAGAATTACAAGGCTCAATCATTGTGATTGGCCAAGTTGTAATTTGTACCGAACGATATGATGACGAGATGGTCGTTGGTAGATGGGTCTTCATTCACATTAATTTTTAATCCGTAGACATGGAGAGGTCTCTCAAGGACGACCAAGTATTCACAGTTAACGACTTCGGCTTGTCCATTGCCCTTAGGGTACGCAACCGATGTGAAGGCTTGACGAATGCCTAGCCCCTTGAACCATTCTTTGAGCTTGTGCCCGATAAACTGCCTTCCATTATCTGACACCAGCTTGTGGGGGATACAGTATCTGCAGACAATATCCCTCCATAGAATCTCCATTACCGCGGCCTCCGTGATATGTGTTATAGGCTCCGCTTCCACTCACTTGGAAAAATAGTCCACGAGGACTAACAAGAACCTCTTCTATTGGGGTTCGAGGCAGAAGCAAGAGGAGAAGCTACTTTCCTTGGTCGGTAGCGGGTCTTGGAGGTCCTCATCTCCATGGTCGGTGGCAGCAAGGAATTCCTTCGTCGTCATCTCCGGCAACGGCAAGCAGCAGCCTCTTCTTCATGGCTAGCAAGCGGATCTTGGAGAAAACCAATCCATGGTAGATGGCAGTTTATGAAGATGAAGATGGCACTTCATCCATGGCTCAGTGGCGGAAGTTGGCGAGCTCCTCTCCATGGCCGGTGGGTGTTGATGGAAAAGATGGAGCTTCTTGGCTAGGTCAAGCGAGGTGGGTTAGAACTCTCTCTTCTTTGATCGGCATGCAACACCGTGAAGAGAGGCTAGGATTGCGCAGACAAGGGGATATTTCTTCTTATGGTTGGCGCAAGAAAGGAAGAGAAGTAAGGTGGTCTCAGTGGCGTTTTCTTCTTGGTAGATCATCGCCCACACGACGTCCAAGAGGGGACGGTCATACGGTAGAAGATCATAAGGTAATGGAAGGTATTAACTCTTCCTTGGCTCCTTTGATTCTTTTATTTTAGCTTCGTCATTATATGTGTGTTAGTTAAATATTTTGATTTTGTATCATGGTTAATAATTAACTAATTGGACCCCAACCATAAACACAAGAACAGGCGATCCACTCGTCGTCTCTTCCGCGGTCGTTTGGTTAGAAGAATTACAAGGCTCGATCTTTGTGATTGGCCAAGTTGTAATTCGTACCGAACGATAGATGATGAGATGGTCTTTGGGAGATGGGTCTCCATTCGGATTAATTTTTAATCCGTATACATGGAAAGGTCTCTCAAGGATGACCAAGTATTCAAAGCAAACCCGCCAAGCCATACCCAATAATTGGTATCAGAGCTGAGGTTTTCGGTTTTGTGTGTTTAGGATTGGTTAATTTTTTGCATTATTCATACATTTTATTTTACTGGATGATATGTGGATGTGCGTAGGCTAACTTTGTGTTGCAGGCACTATATTCCAACTTATCATGGCCAAATATTTGATATATGTGATTCATTGTGCAATGTTTGTAAATTAATTAATCCTCGGGGTTGACGGGGCTAGATAGTATTTAATTTTTGTAATTAAATACGGCACATGTTTAGCCGAGCTCATTATTTTACTTTTGAACTACTTTTCATGTACACTCCATCATGGAGTATAGGATCAATGATGTAAATAATTAGCTAGTCATTTTAGCTCGGAGATCCCTCAAGGTGGCTTGCGCATAAGGAAGAGAGGAGCGGACGAGGTGACAACACTACTGGAGGCGCATTGGAGACCAAGGCCATGAAAAGTTGGAAAATATCATATTTTCTATTTTCATTATGTTGGTTATGTGCATGTCGTGTGTGTGTGCTTGTTAAAATACCTCAAATTAAATTACTAAGTGGGAGAGGGACCCTAAGGGTCCCGTGGCCTCCATTACAATCAGACATGTGATGCGAACAATCCCGCGCGTTAGCTCTGAGTGCCTTCCTCCTTAACAGATAGGCTTGTTCTGTGGATCACAAGTCAGAAAAGATTATAGGGAATTATTGAAGAGCGTGTGTACTTCCCCAACGGAAGGCACATAATCGTAAATAATTCTCTTAGTGTCGTGTAATGGTAAACACTTAGATACAAATATTAGTATCCTCCCCAGTGACTCCTAATAATTTGTAGGGCCGAAGTGAACCAACTATTAATCTTACTTGTCAAAAAGTTAGGTTGACAAGATAATAAGATTGATGGGTAAAACCTTCTCTAACGAATGTAGTGTTCGTATACGTCCACACTAACGCGACATTCAAATTCTCAGTGTTTAGAGGTGTTGGCTGATTTCAAAAATTCATTGTTTTGAGGAATCAATTTATTTTTGAATTTTAAAGTAGTGTATGTTGTGATTCTCAGGATTTCAAAATGGCCTTTAATCCCATAGCACCCATACTTAAGGAGAACAAACTTACTGGACTCAACTACATAGATTAGAAAAGAAACCTAGATATTGTCCTTACTGCTGAAGAGTACAAATATGTGCTCTTTGAGGACTGTCCTGAAAGGCCTAGTGAGAACTCTAGTGAAGAGCAGAGGGAGCGCTTTAAGAAGTGGGTCAAGGCAGATGAGATTGTAAGATGTGTATACTGAAAGACATGAGTTTCTTTATATGAATATCTTTATTATGAAAAGAGAATCGCAACTACACTAGGTGTTTATTTATAATAGTACATACACGAAGTCCAATTACATTGCATTGTAGATAACATGGTGTGTGATGTCACATGGAAGATCGTGTTATCAGTTCCTTGCTTAGTATAAATAAGAGGCCCACAACCGAGATGGAATTGGACAACCCATCGGGATGGTTGTAGTGTAATTAGGTGTGGTTGGTCTTGACCATAGAATTACACTAGTGTGCTATGAGTACATTGAGCAGGACCAAAACCCGAGGTTATCCAATTTGTACTGACTCGATAATTGGATAGGACCTCAGTTTATATTATGGAGTATGATCCCTTAATCCCGAAATAATATCGGGATATATTATTAATTATTGTTTCATTGATTTACCAATGGACGAGATCTATTCTATTAGATCGATAGGCCCAGTAAGATGGGAGATAATATTAATAATATGATGTGCCGATGATTATTAACAGAATCCAGGTCCTGGTGAGTCAGGATGATGATGCCCCCTTGATGAGCTCAAGAGGTTCATCGTGCTAAACCCTGTAGGAGGATTTGATCCGACACGATGATAAGGTTGAGTGGTACTAGTCAAGGAACCAGAAGTTAATTAATTTAAATTATTAATAATTTAATTAATTAATGGGCATTCGAGATCTTAAACACGGGGGGATGGATGGCTCGTAATATGTGGAGCCCATATAAAAATATGGGGGTTGGTGAGGAAGTTCAATTAAGATCCTTTAGTGGAATGGATCTTAATTAATGGATCGGGTTTAGATCCATTAGTGGGCCAAGAACCAACTCCTCCTCTGGTCCCTACCTTAGCCCCGTATATACCCTATGGGATCAAGAAACCAAGGCATAATCAATCCAAGATAATTCTGTTGGGATCGGGTGCATGTTGACATGGATGCGGGTTCGTAATTTTAAAATTAATTACATGCAGCGGAAGGTTTAGCATATATAATTTCTCAAATTATTTAACCACACATCTAAGCATGCAACCTTATCTTGTGTAGATATGATCATATATTTAAATTTTGTAGAAACCTAAACTAATTTACTTATTTCCTCGCGTAACTCGAAGGAAGGGGCGAGATCCAACCGTAAGCATCCCTCGGAAGCTCCGCCTCTATTTGCGTCCACGCCGAGTATCTTCGGGATGACTTTGCAAAGTCACGAGTTTCATGTTCTCGAGAACTACTAGATTCTCCGAGAACGCGACAAGAAAAACCAAGAGAGAAGTAATCACATCGGAAAAACTCACCACCAAGGTTGGCCGGAATCACAATTCCGGCGAGGAGGAGGAAGATGACTTGCGCCCAATCCCAAGGTGATGATGGCCAGAGAGGAAGATTGTCCCAATGGAAGAACTTTGTCGCCTCGGTGCTTCTCCTTGTGCTCACGGCAAGAAGAAGGGAGAAGAAGGGAGAGGCCGACCAAGAGAAAGAAGGGAGGAGAGGGAGAGAGCCCAAGCAAGAATACTTTGATTATTTCGAATGAATTCCAAGCCTTGCCTTGGGTCCTTTATATAGTGGTCTCTCAACCGCCAAGTCTCTTTTTTCTTATGGAATAAATTTTCATAAGAAATTTATTACATAAATTTTCTATGACTTATTCCATCATGCCAAGTCTTGATTTTATATCATGGTTAAAATCATATTTTAATTCATGATAAAAATCAACCAAGTCTCTTTTTTCTTATGAAATAAATTTCATAAGAAATTTATCATATAAATTTCTTTATATAAATTTCTTTATATAAATTTCTTTATCATGGTAAATCAATCCATGATTGATTTTATAAAATAAAATAAACCAATCCATGGTTCATTTTAATTTCCATGAAAAATAAATTTCTTTATCATGGTAAATCAATCCATGATTGATTTTATAAAATAAAATAAACCAATCCATGGTTCATTTTAATTTCCTTGAAAAATAAACCAAACCTTGGTTTATATAAAAAATTTATATCATCCATAATTTTATAAAATAAACCACACTTGATTTATTTTATAAATTCAACCAAACAATTTGGTTCCCTCCCTTTGTTGTGGCCGGCCAAGCAAAGAGGGTGGGGACCCTCTTTGGCCGGCCTATCCAAGCCACGCCCCAATGAATTAAACTCATTTAATTCATCTATTAAGTCTTCAAAAGACTTAGCCATTTTACACTTCTGATGCGTCTCTGAAAAATTCAGATTTGACTTATCGTTTAGCTCAACCAAACTTAATCTCTCATGATTGAAAAATCTAATTTTCAACTCGTTTTAAATCCCTCGGATTACTCGTAGTGCGTGTGACTAAATAGGCTTTCGATTTATGTTGGCCGTCTATAATTAACCAATTATAGAAGGATCATGAGTGGCACCTAGTAGTACATCATGATCCCCAATTAATCGAAAGATCAACGGTTGACCTCAGAAACAATTCTGAATACCTTCAGCAGCTATAATGAATCGTGCCCCATTCCCTTCACCATCTTATAACCACTTGGTTTAGGACATGGTCTATGTGTGTCAGTCCCCACTAGGCTGACTACGTCACACCTAGCCCAAGTAACGTTTTCTCATCCTACGGATTTTAATTACTCTCATGTATCTAAGAGATTCATACTCTGAACATGTCATGCTCTGGCCAGAGGCTTCGAGTAACAATTCGACGATAGGCCTTGGGTATACATCTCCTCGGAAGGAGTGGTGAATCCTTTGTAGGCTGTTCAAACATCTTCAGGCACTTCGGCTTATACCCAATCATCCTGGGTCCACATCTCCTTGGAGATGCTTGCTTAAGATGTCAAAGTATAAGTCTCCATGACCAAGATGACTTGAACACCGCAAGTCAAAGGAACATCGCACTTAAGCTGCAGTAAGAACTTCACTGACATGTCTATATGTAGACTACCATATGAAGTTTTACAACCAGTCACTCCAATGAACTAGTTCCCTTAACTAGCATTCATGTTTATCTCCGGACATCCCAATGTCACCAGCCAGTGAGAATCAGCTGATTAGAGAATAACCCATGCTAGTCGCAACAGAATTGATAGTGTCCGTTTTTATCAATTCATCGACTATGGACAATTTCAATACTTCACAATTGCACATGTAGAGATAATCACTAGTTGTGAATTCATCACAAATTCTCTCATGCTGTGAATTGTATTGCGGACATTCAGTAAATGAGTTTAAGATCTCAATCAAATACATAAACATGTATACTCAAATAGTGAATATTCATTTATTAATTAGAGCGTGAATTGTGTTACTCAAAGCCTCTGGCCAGAGCATGACATGTTCAGAGTATGAGTCTCTGAAAGACATGAGAGTAATTAGAATCCGTTGGACGAGAAAGACATTACTTGGGCTGGGTGTGACGTAGTCAGCCTAGTGGGGACTGACACACATAGACCGTGTCCTGAACCAAGTGGGTATAAGATGGTGAAGGGAATGGGGCACGATTCATTAGAGCTGCTGAAGGGTTTCAGAATTATTTCTGAGGTCAACCATTGATCTTTCGATTAATTGGGGATCATGATATACTACTAGGTGCCACTCATAATCGTTCTATAATTGGTTAATTATAGACGGCCAACATAAATCGAAAGCCTATTTAGTCACACGCACTACGAGTAATCCGAGGGATTTAAAACGAGTTGAAAATTGGATTTTCCGATCAAGAGAAATAAGTCGAATCTGAATTTATCAGAGGCGCACCGGAAGCTTAAAATGGCTAAGTCTTTTGAAGGCTTATTGGACGATTTAAATGAGTTTAATTCGCAAGGAGACGGCTTGGTTTGGCCGGCCAAAGAGGGTCCCCACCCTCTTTAGTTTGGCCGGCCACAATGAGGAGGGAAACCAAATTATTTGGTTTAAATTATAAAATAAATCAAACGCGATTTATTTTATAAAATTATGGATAAAGAAATTTATATAAAGAAATTTATTTTCATGAAAAATAAAATAAACCTTGGATTGATTTATTTTATTTTATAAAATCAATTATGAATTGATTTTTCCATGATAAGAAAAATTTATATAATAAATTTCTTGTGAAAATTTATTCCATATTAAAAGGGGAGATGTGTTTATTTTTATTATAATAAAACTTGGCATAACGGAATAATTCATAGGAAAATTTATAAGATAAATTTCTTATGAAAATTTATTCCGTTAGAAGGGAGACTTGGCGATGGAGAGGCTACTATATAAAGGAACCAAGGCGAGGCTTGAATTCCAATCAAGAGATTAAGAAGCAAGCCCTCTCTCTCTCTCCTTCTCCCCCTCTACCTCCTCTAGGGCCGGCGCCCCTTCTAGTTTTCGTGAGCCACCTCCACCAAGAAGAAGCCGAAGAAGAAGAAGAAGCGGATCGCGACTCCTTCCTTCCTCCCGGAATACGGATTCCGTTCTTCGTTTGGTGGTTAGCTTTCATCTCTCTCTCCTGATATTCTTGTCGTGCCTTTGGAGAATCTAGTAGTTCTTGTCGGCACGAAACTCGTGGCTTTGCGAAGTCATCCCGAAGAGAACACGGCGTGGACGCGAATAGAGGCGGAGCTTCCAAAGGACGCTACGGTTGGATCTCGTCCCTTACTTCAAGTTACGCGAGGTATCAAGTAAATTAGTTTACTTTCTGCAAAATTTTAATTTATGATCATGTTTACACAATATAAGGTTGCATGCTAGATACGTGGTTAAAATAATTTGAGAAATTATTTATGCTAAATCTTCCGCAGCACGTAATTAAATTTTAAAATTACGAACCCATATCCATGTCAACATGCACCCGGTCCCAACAAGAATTACCCTACCCATGACCTTAAGCTAGTTGTAGTAGTGTTCGCTCTCAAGATTTGGAGGCATTACTTATACGGAGCTCAGTGTAGGATTTTCACAGATCATCAGAGTCTAAAGTATTTCTTTACTCAGAAGGATCTGAACATGAGATAGCGCAGGTGGCTTGAGCTAGTCAAGGATTATGACATTGACATCCTCTACCATCCAGGTAAAGCTAATAAGGTGGCAGATGCACTTAGCAGAAAATCTAGTGCCACCCTACTAGCTTTGTCCACGATGTCACAGCCCCTTCGGAAAGCGTTATCAGAGTTCGGACTGAAAATTTTAGTTGGGCAGCTCTCCACTTTGACATTAGTGTCAACTCTGATTGAAGACATCCAAACAGCATAGGATCAAGATCCTGACCTTCAGAAAATCAAGCAGGGGATAGCAGAAGCCGAAAATGGAGAATTTCGCCTATCAGATAATGGGGCACTGTACTACGGTGATCGCTTATGTGTTCTGAACCAAGAAGAGCTCCGAAGGAAGATCCTAGAGGACGCACATAGATCTCCTTATGCAATGCATCCTAGTTCCACCAAAATGTACCAAGACCTCAGGGGACGTTTTTGGTGGCCTGGGATGAAGAGAGACATCGCCAGATATGTCAGTACCGGTCTGACATGCCAAAGGGTCAAGGAAGAACATCAGAGACCAGGAGGAGTTCTGCATCCTATCCGGATTCCAGAATGGAAATGGGAAGATATTTCCATGGATTTTATAGTGGGACTACCCAGAACAACGAATGAATATGATGCGATCTGGGTAATAGTTGGCAGATTGACTAAGTCTGCCCACTTTCTAGCTATCAGGATCTCCTATTCCATGGAACTGCTAGCTCAGTTATACCTCAAGGAGATCGTCAGACTACATGGGGTCCCTAGGACTATCATTTCAGATAGGGACAGTAGGTTCACTTCGCACTTCTGGGAGTGCGTACATACAACACTAGGCACCAAACTAAAATTTAGCACAGTTTTTCACCCTCAGACAGATGGTCAGACAGAGAGAGTTAATCAAGTACTAGAAGATATGCTTAGAGCTTGTGCTTTAGGTTTCAAGGGCAGTTGGTGCAGATACCTGTGCTTAGCAGAATTCGCCTACAATAATAGTTATCAGGCCACTATCGGCATGGCATCCTATGAGGCTTTATATGGGCGGAGGTGTAGATCTCCTATCTGCTAGTACGAGGGTGGTGAGAGGCAAGAGTTCGGCCTACAGACAGATCTTATAGATGATACCACCGTAGCCATATAGCAGATCCGCCAGAGAATAGAAACAGCACAGAGCCGCCAGAAGAGCTATGCTGATACACGACGCAGACCATTAGAGTTTGAAGTCGGGGATATAGTGTTCCTCAGAGTGGCTCCCATCAAGGGAGTAATGCATTTCGGGAAGAAGGGCAAGCTAAGTCCCAGATATGTAGGACCAATCACTAGAAGAGTTGGCAAAGTAGCTTATGAGTTGGAGCTACTTCAGAAGATGTCAGCTATCCACAATGTATTTCATGTTTCCATGCTGAAGAAGCATATCCCAGATGCCACCCAGGTGATAGAGCCACAGACGGTACAAGTTCGCAAAGATCTCAGTTATGATAGTCGGCCTATTCAGATAATAGACCGAGTAGTTAAGAAATTGCTAAACAAGGAGGTACCATTAGTGAAAGTCATATGACAAAATCACAGAGTAGAAGAGGCAACATGGGAACCAGAGGACAGCATGAGGCAGAAATACCCAGAGTTGTTTTAAGTTTGAGGATGAACTTTTTATAAGGTATGGGGGATTGTAACACCTAAAAATTCTCAAACCTAATTTTAGAAATATCCTAGAATTAATTCTGAATTTATGGATATTTTTATAGAATTTTTCCATGGACAAATAAGGCAAAAATGAATAAAAATAGAATGCGCAGTAAAAAGATTTAAGTGGGGTTTGAACCCTGGACCTGTAGCATGAGAAAAGAAATAGACTTACCAATTGGGCTAATCTGTTTTCGTTGAAATAGACTAGAGGGAAATATAGATAAGGTAAAGTTAGTTAAATTTTTCCATAAGTATAAAAGGAAAATTTAGGGTTTTTATATTCATTCTTTTCCCTCACATCTTCTCACCGCCGACTCCCTCTCTCCCTCTCGCGATTTTTCTTCCTCTTCTCCTCTTCTCTTGCCGCCCAAGACAAAGGGGAAGCAAAGGGAAGGTCTCAAGAGGCCCTATTCTCTACGGGGACCCTCATAGATGCAAGGAGAACGCCAAGAAGCAAGATGAACGTTGTAGTTCGACGTTCCCTCAGGAATTTCAGATTTTTATTCGTAAGAAAACCTAGCGCAGGATGTAAGTACCCCTCACCTGCAGAATATGTAGTTTTGGTCGATTTTCCGTATTCTTTATCTCCTTATATGTATGTTCTATGATTAGAAATCGTAAATTATGAACAAGCACGCACGTTAGGTGTTTGTTAAATTGTTCAGTTCAGTTAATGCTATAGAAAGCATTAAAGAATAAAAATTCTTGCTTCAGTTTATGATTGGGACCAAGGTCCAACGGGATGGGCTCCTAGTTGCCCCTAGGTTTAGATAACCTAGTAAAAGCAAGAATCAGAAAAGGAAAGAAAAGTATAAAGGACTATTTTATTTTCAGTTGGCATTGTACCGGACTCCGGTCCAGGGATAGGCTCCAAGTTGCCTCTAGGTTTAGATAACCTAGTATGGGATAGGCTCCTAGTTACCCCTAGGTTTAGATAACCTAGTAGAACCCTAATGGATTCGGGATTTGCTACCTCGGGTTTATTAGGGATGCGCGCACAGCTGGTACATTGTCGGGCCCACAACAGTTGATTATTACTTTCACCTACTATATGTATTTAGTTTTCAGAAATTTATTTTGGCATGGGGTGAATTTAATAATTACTTTTATGTTAGTTGGTTTCAGTTTCAGTTCAGATATGAATGTCATGCTATAGCGTAGTTTTCAGCTTCAGTTCAGTATATGCCATGTCTCAGTTATTTGCCATGACATTTTATGACATGTATTTTAGCATGAGCATAACATGATTGTTGATGAACATGAGTGTGTATTTGCATAGCATGTTTCGAAAAGCATAATCCGAGATTTTATAGTTTTGTGAGGCTAGATGGTACTTACTAAGCTTTATGCTTATTAGTTTGCATTTCCTTATACTGCAGATACAGGTAAAGGAAAGCAATAGTAGCGGAGGCAGCGGGCTTGATGCAAAGTGTGTGTGATGGTCGAGTTGGAATAAAAGTCTTCGGAACTTGCAAAGCATAGAAATAATGCTTTTTATGCTTCTTTAGTTATTCCGCAATATATTATGTGAACCATGTATGAGCTTAATTAGACTTGTATTCGTGGTGCCTAGTATGCTTGAAGTAGTTTACTTACCTGACTTAATATTGATTTTGTGAATGCTTGAATGTCATGAGTCATTTACTTGTGATAGGGTAATTTAGACCCATGTTTACGGTTTAAGAGTAAGAACTTGATACTTTTGATCTACATGCTAAATACTTAAGATATGCTTGTTCTAAGATTAATGCACCATATGGAATGACATGTAGTAGCTAAGGATGCCTTTAGATAGGAATACTGAATAGTTTCAATAAGAAGTTGATACGAACTTGGCACATTCATGTTATGCTTCTACATGTCGTTTTTGTGATTTCTAAGTTGCTATACATGCTAGAAACCCTCCAAAAACATGTAATAAATGCCCTAGAATAGTTGTGGAACTTTATTTATGTCATTCTGCTTGTTAGATATGATTTTGGTACATTGTAGCTCAAGTTTGATAAATTCTGGAAATCTGAAAGCTGGATTTTCAGAACTACCAGTCAACTGGGAAAACACCAGTCGACTGGTATCGGGAACAGAAATATTCTGTGGCCCGACTAGTCGACTGGCATATAGAAGTCGACTGGTACTATGTAAAATAGAAGTGATATAGAGCAGTTGGTTGGTGCTTTAGCCATGCAATGCAGAGGTTGGGGGATCAAATCCTGGCCAAGCTAATAACATTAAATTTTTTTTTTTTAATTTCGCTGGTTAGTACTTCCAACATGTTTATAAGTTACCGCAGCACGCTTAAGTTATAAATTGTTAGTTTAGTACATAGCAAAAAAAAATAATTAAGAGAATAAGAAATTTTAAATTCTCCCAGTTGGTTTAGCATTATCAGAAATCACACAGGAGTCAGTCAGCCAGTCAGTTAGTAGCGATCCGCCTTAAAGCTTAGTACCAGAAGGTGGGTCTTTACATCATGGTAAATAAATCCATGATTGATTTTATAAAATAAAATAAACCAATCCATGGTTCATTTTAATTTCCATGAAAAATAAATTTCTTTATATAAATTTTTTTATATAAATTTCTTTATATAAATATTTTTATATAAATTTCTTTATCATGGTAAATCAATCCATGATTGATTTTATAAAATAAAATAAACCAATCCATGGTTCATTTTAATTTCCATGAAAAATAAACCAAACCTTGGTTTATATAAAAAATTTATATCGTCCATAATTTTATAAAAACAAACCACACTTGATTTATTTTATAAATTGAACCAAACAATTTGGTTCCCTCCCTTTGTAACGCCCGCCTTTTTCCCACACCTCGTGGTGTGGTGAAATAGGCGTCGTTACGCTAAACATACATGTGCATAAAACATCCTAATGCAGCGGAATACTTTTTTTCTACACATGCTTAAACTTGTCATTCATGAAACTAGTGTCATTGGACTTAGCATATTAACAACATGCATGGCATCATATCATAGCTTAACCATTCCATAGCTTATTCATAATCATCATAAGTAGTATGTACTTATCCATAAACGTAGCATCATGAGTCTTAAGTCACCCATTAGTCATAACCAGAAAACATAGCATAAAATTTAAGAAAGCATTTTCACACCCAAGACATGCATTATGTGAGAATATAAGAATCTTTTGCCAAGTCACTGCAACACACACACACATGCTTCTGCCTCTCCTGCGGCTTCCCTTAATAGCTTCTTGCTTGATCTGCGGTACAAGGAAAATAAAACTATAAGCACATAGGCTTAGTAAAACCCTTTCCTACTCACTAAAACCATACGTCACTTAAGCATAAATATATCAAGTATCTGACATAGCATAACTTCGAACATAAACATAAGCATAGTCATGGCATAAGTCATAAGCATATGAACAATTCACATACCATGATTTCCTAACATCACCATAGGTCTACAACCTACTTAGCATGACATAAATCTTAACATACATGAACATGAAACATACATACGTGAACATGAAGCATACCTATACATGACATAATTCTTAGCATACATGAACATAAGGCATACTTAGACATGACATAATTCTTAGCATACATGAACATAAGGCATACTTAGACATGACATAATTCTTAGCATACATGAACATAAGGCATACTTAGACATGACATAATTCTTAGCATACATGAACATAAGGCATACTTATACATGACATAATTCTTAGCATACATGAACATAAGGCATACTTAGACATGACATAATTCTTAGCAGACATGACCATAAGGCATACTTAGACATGACATAAGTTATGAGTATAAACACAAACATAAAATATACTTACCCTGGCGCGATGCATAACATGGATGTATGAATGAGTCAAATGCATTTACTACATAAGGATGCTTAGTTTTTAAAAACATACTTTTAAATGCTTAACATAAACATAACATCATTGGGGTCCCCGGCTTGTACCACATACATACATCATAAGCGCGCATCCCTAAGTAAATATGAGGTAGCTAGCCTCAACCTACTAGGGTAAGGACAGCATAGTCGGTAGTCCTAGAACCAGGGCGTTCTTAAGGTGCCCATCCCTGTTGCACAGCTTCGGTAGTGCCAGAACCGTGGACAGCTTCGGTAATCCAGAACCGGGGCGTTCTTAAGGTACCCATCCCTTGGACCCTTATTTCGGTCTGGTACAAGCCTCATTCATAAAAATAAATATGCATGCTTCATCATTCGTACTTGTCATTCGTACTTATCATTCATACTTATTTCATATCATCGTTATGCCTTCATCATTCATACTTATCATTCATACTTATCATTCATACTTAAGGCATAACCATCATCTTCATTCATACTTATCATTCTTTATTCATATAATAGGACATACATGCATAATCATATTTTTTTTTAAGCCATAAACATTATCTTGGTTCGTAAAACTTGCATGATCACAATACATAAATAAACATGTACTTCATACATGATACATTTCATCTAGCATACATAATCCTAGTATTCATCATAAAGCATGGATGGTAAGCTACATATAAACATGGCACATACTACTAGGGTTCATGGCATTTACCTTAAAACATGCATGTACGTTCATAAACCATAAATCTATTATAACATTTATCATTATACATGCATCATTCTATCTATCATAATTTACATCCTACATCAATTTCATATATTCATGGTATATGATCTAAATGTTCATGAGTAAATCATCACTTAAGATATAACATACAAAATCATATTATTCCACACATAAACTAAGATTTTTGTAACATAAAGATCCTTACTTCATGCTTAACTACTTACTAGCATCATGGTAACTTAGAAACATGCATCCTTGAGACCTTAACCCAATCCAAACCCTAGGTTTGGGTCTTGGCCGAAACTTGAAGGAGATCTAAATTCATAGAAAATTTGCCTAGGTTAAGATTAACATCCTATACCTTGCATATCATGCCATGGAAGACCAATTGAACCCTTGATTGGACTTAGCACTAAGCCTTAGCTCTAGTACATGACTTGGCCGAAACCTATAAGGGTAACAAGCCCATAGAAAATTCATACAAATCACTACTTTCATCCATACTATATCATAGCAAGACATAGTAAGCATGCTTGGAGATTTGAAGATTAAATCTAACCCTAATCTTGGAGGTGGCCGAAACCCTAAGGGGTCCTTAGGGTGCCATAAAACTTCAAACATCATGCTTTTATACTTCACCTATCATAGGTAACCATTTGCAAATATAAATCAAATCTTTAACATGATTTCTAGCCCCAAAATATGCTTTGGCCGAAATCTTCATGAGCCCTTTTCATGGATTTTTTTCCAACATATCATGCCAATAAGACTTAGATCATGACAAATAACTTCGAAAGATATCATACCACAGGTGAGAGGGTTTTACCTTGGGTTGTCTTTGATTTTTAGACCTTAAAAGAGAAGGAGAATGGAAATCCCTTTGCCACTTGAACCCTTCTTGCCCTTGTAACCTTAGAAGAGAACCTAGATCTTCCAAATAGAGTCCTTGGTGGAACTTTTCTTAAGGGGGAGAGCACCTTGAGTTTTCGGCCAAAGCAAGGAGGAAGAAGAAATGAAGAGGAGAAGGGAAGTTGTAACTTCCTTTCCATATTTATATCACTTTAAAAGGGGTAAATGAAGAGTCATGGTGTCTCTTCCCTTGATGACACTTCATTTCCTACGCCTTAACTAATATCCACCTCATTCCCTCATAGCACTCCCTTGTTAGGTGAATTGGTTAGTGAATGCTTGGTTGTACAAGAGGTCTAAGGTTCAATCCTTGGTGCATGCACTAATTTTTCTATTTTATTTTTAATTTATTTCCTATTATTACGAAAATTCCTTAAAAATTCCCCCATAATTATGTTAATATTTCTCATTAAAACTCCCTTTATCTTTCTATTAACTTTTACCTAAAATCCACCCAAAAATCATGGCACTAGAAAGCCCATATAAGGTCCATTAGTACTTAGTTTCTCAATTTAAATGAGAAAACCATGGGTTTCTAGGCTAAGGTTCGTATTTATATTTCTAGATTCTTTGGAAAATTATCTAGACATGCTTAATATTTTAAAGAAAATATTAAGAAAATTTTTCAAGTCGTTACACCCTTTGTTGTGGCCGGCCAAGCAAAGAGGGTGGGGACCCTCTTTGGCCGGCCTATCCAAGCCACACCCCAATGAATTAAACTCATTTAATTCATCTATTAAGTCTTCAAAAGACTTAGCCATTTTATGCTTGTGATGCGTCTCTGAAAAATTCAGATTCGACTTATTGTTTGGCTCAACCAAACTTAATCTCTCTTGATTGAAAAAACTAATTTTCAACTCGTTTTAAATCCCTCGGATTACTCGTAGTGCGTGTGACTAAATAGGCTTTCGATTTATGTTGGCCGTCTATAATTAACCAATTATAGAATGATCATGAGTGGCACCTAGTAGTACATCATGATCCCCAATTAATCGAAAGATCAACGGTTGATCTCAGAAACAATTCTGAAACCCTTCAGCAGCTATAATGAATCGTGCCCCATTCCCTTCACCATCTTATAGCCACTTGGTTTAGGACATGGTCTATGTGTGTCAGTCCCCACTAGGCTGACTACGCCACACCTAGCCCAAGTAACGTTTTCTCATCCTACGGATTCTAATTACTCTCATGTATCTAAGAGATTCATACTCTGAACATGTCATGCTCTGGCCAGAGGCTTCGAGTAACAATCCGACGATAGGCCTTGTGTATACATCTCCTCGCAAGGAGTGGTGAATCCTTTGTAGGCTGTTCAAACATCTTTAGGCACATCGGCTTATACCCAATCATCCTGGGTTCACACCTCCTTGGAGATGCTTGCTTAAGATGTCAAAGTATAAGTCTCTGTGACCAAGATGACTTGAACACCGCAAGTCAAAGGAACATCGCACTTAAGCTGCAGTAAGAACTTCACTGACATGTCTATATGTACACTACCATATGAAGTTTTACAGCCAGTCACTCTAATGAACTAGTTCCCTTAACTAGCATTCATGTTTATCTCCGGACATCCCAATATCACCAGCCAGTGAGAATCAGCTGATTAGAGAATAACCCATGCTAGTCTCAACAGAATTGATAGTGTACGTTTTTATCAATTCATCGACTAGGGACAATTTCAATACTTCACAATTGCACATGTAGAGATAATCACTAGTTGTGAATTCATCTCAACTTCTCTCATGCAGTGATTTGTATTACGGACATTCAGTAAATGAGTTTAAGATCTCAATCAAATACTCAAACATGTATACTCAAATAGTTATAATTCATTTATTAAAATAAATGATTACAATCATAAGGCGATTACCTTAGGACACTTCTCTCATATTACTAACAAACTCCCACTTGGCCTAATGCCAATCGCTTCGGTATCCAATACCACATGCTCTAACATGACCCTCAAACTTGCTTTGAGGCAAGGCCTTAGTTAAAGGATCCGCTAAATTCCTTTCAGTGAGAATTTTCTCAATTTGTATATCATTCCTACTTATAATCTCTCTGATCAGATGATAGCGGCGAAGTACATGTTTGGATCGCTGATGAGACCATGGTTCCTTTGCTTCTGCAATAGCTCCATTGTTGTCACAGTAAACCGGTATTGCTTCATCAATGGTTGGAACCACACCAAGTTCTGAGACAATCTTCTTGATCCAGACTGCTTCTTTTGCAGCTTCCAAAGCTGCAATATATTCCGCTTCCATAGTAGAATCCGCTACAGTGTCTTGCTTGGAACTCTTCCAACTTATTGCGCCTCCATTTAAAATAAATACATATCCGGACTGAGATTTGGAGTCATCCTTATCTGTCTGGAAACTGGCATCTGTATACCCACGTATTTTCATATCTCCTTCACCATATATTAGGAACACATCCTTAGTTCTTCTTAAGTACTTAAGGATTGTCTTGATAGCCACCCAATGATCCATTCCTAGATCATACTGGTATCTACTTGTGACGCTCAGAGCATACGATACATCGGGCCTAGTACATAACATAGCATACATGATAGATCCTATCGCGGATGCATAAGGAATATTATTCATGCAAATCCTCTTGTCTTCTGTACGCGGACACATAGACTTTGAAAGGTTGATCCCATGCCTGATGGGAAGGTAACCCTTCTTGGATTCCGACATGCTAAACCATTTTAGCGCTCGGTCTATATATGTAGACTGCGAAAGACCAAGCAATCATTTTGATCTATCTCTATAGATACTAATCCCAAGGATATAGGTTGCTTCTCCCAGGTCTTTCATGGAGAATGTTTTGGACAACCAAATTTTAACTGACTGTAAGACTGATATATCATTTCCTATAAGTAATATGTCATCGACATATAATACTAGGAATATGACTGCACTCCCACTAACCTTCTTGTACACACAAGGTTCGTCAGGATTTTGTGAGAAATCAAACTCTTTGATTGTCTCATCAAAACGGATGTTCCAGCTCCTGCATGCTTGCTTCAGTCCATATATGGATCGTCGAAGCTTGCATATTTTGGTTTTATCAACCGATGTGAAACCTTCAGGTTGTATCATGTATACATCCTCAAGCAGGTTTCCATTAAGGAAAGCTATTTTCACATCTATTTGCCATATCTCATAATCATAATGAGCTGCTATTGCCAGGAGCATCCGAATGAATTTAAGCATAGCTACTTGCGAATAGGTTTCGTCATAATCAATTCCTTGTTTCTGACGATATCCTTTTCCCACTAATCTAGCCTTAAAGGTAACAACATTACCTTCCATGTCAGTTATCTTCTTGAAAACACACTTCCACCCTATGGGCTTAATCCCTTCAGGTGGGTTAACCAAGTCCCATACTTGATTTTCGTACATGGAATCCATTTCCGACTTCATGGCTTCAAGCCATTTGTCCCTTTCTGAACTTTTCAGAACATCATCATAACTGATAGGTTCGTCATCGCTAATGAGTAATACATCGTTCGATTCACTTACGAGAAATCCGTATCTCTCTGGAATATTGTGTGTCCTATCAGATCTACGATGAAGTGGTGTTGTTTTAGGTTCACCTGATAGCTCATCATTATGAGTTATTGGTTGTGGGTCTTGACTAGGTGTCTCTGTAATGTCTATTAGAGTTTCTTGAACTTCTTCATGTTCAATACTACTCCCACTGTTTTCTTGAAACAGAAATTCTTTTTCCAGAAATACAGCATGCCTTGAAACAAACACCTTTTGTTCCAAGGGATGATAGAATTGGTAACCCTTTGTTTCCTTAGGGTATCCAATAAATAGACATTTATCAGACTTAGCATCCAATTTGTCTGATACAGTCCGCTTCACATAAGCAGGACAACCCCATATCTTAAGGTGAGTTAAGTGAGGTTTCTTACTATTCCACGTCTCATATGGAGTAGTAGAGACTACCTTGGTCGGGATTCTGTTTAGCAAGTAAACAGCTGTCTTAAGCGCATAGCCCCAAAAGGATTTTGGAAGAGTTGCATGATTCATCATGGATCTAACCATGTCCATCAAGGTTCGGTTACGCCTCTCAGATACAGCATTATGCTGTGGTATATATGACGGAGTCCATTGAGACAATATCCCATTGTCCTTAAGATAATCTTGAAACTCTTGACTTAAGTATCTTAATACTTTTGCCAAGCTATTTTTCTACTTCATTTCTGAACTCTTTGAATTTCTCAAAAGCTTCATATTTGTGTTTCATCAAGAACACATACCCGAATCGTGAGTGATCATCGATAAAGGTAATAAAGTAGCTATAGCCTCCTTGTGCAAGAGTTGGCATTGGTTCACATACATCAGTATGTATTAGACCAAGCAATTCTCCCACTGGTTTACCTTTTCCGGAAAAGGGTAATTTGGCCATCTTGCCTTTTAAGCATGATTCACATGTATCAAATGAACCGGGTTCAAATGATTCCAGAATTCCACATCGGTGTAATTTGGTCATGTGTTTCTTACTTATATGGCCAAGACGACAATGCCACGTATAAGAGTCTATTTGATTATCTATTCGAGCACGTTTGTTTCTAACTTCGATATTGAAAATGTCACCGGATAAATCTAGCGTGTAGATACCATTGCACAAAGTTTCGGTCCCATAAAGAACACCATTTAAAGTTATGTAACAACAATTGTTACTAAAAGTTAAATGATAACCCTTTTCATTCAAGCATGAAATAGATACAATGTTCTTTATTAACGAAGGAACAAAATAACAATTATCCAACTCTAAGACAAGTCCAGTTGGGAGCTTTAGCAAATATGTTCCGATGGCAACAGCAGCAATCTTTGCTCCATTTCCAACTCGCAGATTCGCTTCTCCCTTGACGAGTCTTCTTCTATTCCTTAGCCCCTGTATGTCATTACATATATGTGAGCTACACCCAGTATCAAGTACCAAGGCGGTTGAGGAAATAGAGTGATATTCAATAACGAAGATACCTGAAGAGGATGGGGCATCGGATGCCTTCTTCTTCAAGGACTCAAGATAAACCTTGCAGTTTCTTCGCCAGTGACCCTCCTTGCCACAGTGATGGCAAGTGCCTTTTGGGGTCTTTTCAGTCTTTTTGGCCTTTTTCTTCTTTCCCTTATTCTGTTCTTTGGCCTTCCTCTTAGAGCCTTTCTTCGAGGAACCAACTAACAGTACCGTCTTCTGATCCTGCTTCACAGAAGGCTCTATAGTCTTCAGCAGGTTGAGCAACTCAGGAATGGTAGTCTCCAGCTTGTTCATCCGATAGTTCATCACAAATTGTGAATAACATTTGGGCAAACAATGCAGAATTATGTTAATACTTAGTTCATGATCCATTGCAAAACCGAGTGTGCCCAGTCGCTCAATGTAC
Source organism: Boesenbergia rotunda (assembly GCA_024364735.1). Lineage (NCBI taxonomy): Eukaryota > Viridiplantae > Streptophyta > Magnoliopsida > Zingiberales > Zingiberaceae > Boesenbergia > Boesenbergia rotunda. The sequence goes on along the minus strand of JAGFNQ010001949.1, from coordinate 962,866 downwards.
CCCAACATCTTCAACACAAACTGTGAGACAGAAGTGCCTTCCTGCATTATAGAGGTGAAGAGGAGTCTGGAGACCTCGAACCTTTCGGATCTCCCCTGCTCGTCAAATAACTCATGAAGATGGAAGATGATGGTATAAGCATCCATATACTCATGCTGCTTTTGCAGCTCAGGTACCATAGCGTCTAGCATGATGCAACTCGCAAGTTCAGAATCGGTCACATGTTTCTGATAGGCCACTAACTGGTCTGGAGTTGCATCTTCTGGAGGACGGTTGGGAAGTTGATCTTTAAGGACATAAGCAAGCTTTTTTGCCTTGAGGACTATCCTCAGGTTTCGAAGCCAGTCCATGAAGTTTGGCCCAGTCAGCTTATTGGTTGTTAGTGATATGAGAGAAGTGTCCTAAGGCAATCGTCTTATGTTGTAAACATTTATATTAATAAATGATAATTCACTATTTGAGTATACATGTTTTGTGTATTTGATTGGGATCTTAAACTCATCTACTGAATGTCCGCAATACAACTCACAGCATAAGAGAATTTGTGATGGGATCACAACTAGTGATTATCTCTATATGTGCAATTGTGAAGTATTGAAATTATCCCTAGTCGATGAATTGATAAAAACGGACACTATCGATTCTGTTGAGACTAGCATGGATTATTCTCTAATCAGCTGATTCTCACTGGCTGGTGACATTGGGATGTCCGGAGATAAACATGGATGCTAGTTAAGGGAACTAGTTCATTGGAGTGACTAGCTGTGAGACTTCATATGGTAATCTATATAGATATGTCAATGAAGTTCTTACTGCGGCTTAAGTGCGATGTTCCTTTGACTTGCGGTGTTCAAGTCATCTTGGTCATGGAGACTTATACTTTAACATCTTAAGCAAGCATCTCCTAGGAGGTGTGGACCCAGGATGATTGGGTATAAGCCGAAGTGCCCGAAGATGTTTGAGCAGCCTACAAAGGATTCACCACTCCTTGCGAGGAGATGTATACCCAGGCCTATCGTCGGATTGTTACTCAAAACCTCTGGCCAGAGTATATCATGTTTAGAGTGCGAGTCTCTTACATGAGAGTAATTAGAAATCCAAAGGACGAGAAAGACACTACTTGGGCTAGGTGTGACGTAGTCAGCCTAGTGGGGACTGACACCATAGACCGTGTCCTGAACCAAGTGGGTATAAGGTGGTGAAGGGAATGGGGCACGATTCATTAGAGCTGCTGAAGGGTTTCAGAATAATTTCTTCTGAGGTCAAACCGTTGATCTTTCGATTAATTGGGGGTCATGATGTACTACTAGGTGTCACTTATGATCGTTCTATAATTTGTTGATTATAGACGGCCAACATAAATCGAAAGCCTATTTAGTCACACGCACTACGAGTAATCCGAGGGATTTAAAACGAGTTGAAAATTAGATTTTCCGATCGAGAGATATAAGTCGAATCTGAGTTAATCAGAGGCGCAACGAAAACTAAAAATGGCTAAGTCTTTTGAAGGCTTTTTGGGCGAATTAAATGAGTTTAATTCGCGATCGGTTCGGGTCGGTTTTGGCCGGCCAAAGAGGGTATTAACCCTCCTTGGGTGGCCGGCCATTGAAGGGAGAAAAACCAATTTAATTGGTTTAATTAATAAAATAAATCTAGTGCGATTTATTTTATAAATTATGGATAAATAAATTTGTATAAAGAAATTTATATAAATAAATTTATAAGAAATTTATTCTTTTTATGGAAGTTAAAATAATCCATGAATTGGTTTATTTTAATTTTATAAAATCAATTATGAATTGATTTTTCCATAATAAGAAAGTTTATAAATTTCTTATAAAATTTATTCCATAATTTAAAAGGAGAAGAAGAATTTGTTTTATTATAAATTAGTTATAATAAGACTAGGCGTAACGGAATAAGTCATAAGAAATTGTATAAGATAAAATTCTTATTCTAACTAATTCCGTTAAATCCGTTAAGAGGGGACTTAGCAAGGGAGAAGCAACTATATAAGGCAAGCCTTGGATTCCTAATTGAATAATTGATATAGAGCTCCTTCTCTCCCTCTCTCTTCCCCTAGGGTCGGCGCCAACACGGTTGCAATGGATTTTCTCCAAGGAAAGGCGGCGGCCCACCTTCTCCATGCATGAAGCCTCCAAGCCGAAAATAGCATCTGCTATTTTTCTTCTTCATGCAGAAGCCGACGGCGCCTATTTTTCCTCCATGCATGAACGACGGCGCCTATATTTTTCTCCATGCATGCATGCATGAAGCCGACGGCGCCAAATTTTCTTCTCCATGCATGAGCCAAATTTTCTCCATGCATAAAGCCTGCACCGAAAGCTAATTTTTCTTCATGCACCGAAAGCTAATTTTTCTTCATGCATGGTACGGGGCGATGCATGCATGAATAGTAAAGAATTGCAATTTTGCAATTTAACAAAAATAAGCATGGAGGGTTAGTTTTCTTTCTTCTCTCTTGTTCTTCTTGTTGTGCCTTCTGAGAATCTAGTAGTTCTCGTCGGCATAAAACTCGTGGCTTTGCGAAGTCATCCCGAAGAGAACTCGGCGTGGACGCGAATAGAGGCGAAGCTTCCAAGGGACGCTACGGTTGGATCTCGTCCCTTACTTCGAGTTACGAGAGGTATAATGTAAATTAGTTTACTTTTTCACAAAATTTTATTATATGATTATGTCAACACACCATAGGGATTGCATGCTAGATACGGAGTTAAAATAATTTAGGAAATTATTTTATGCAAAAACTTCCGCTGCACGTAAAATTTTGAATTTTAACGAACTCGTATCCTTGTCAACATGCACCCGGTCCCAACATTGGTGACCAAAATGGAACGCAAATTCAGAGAAAACATGATCGAGTGATTATCCTAGAAATACAAATTGAGCTTATGTGAGAAGAATGATAAAGAATGCATCAACATACATTAATTAAATTCTATTTATTTTTCGAATTGAATAACCCTTTTTATCAATTCGGGAGATCGTAGGAACATCTCCAAATAGGTTGATATCCAACCATAGATAAGAACAACCATGGCTTTGGCTATCAAGTTATTCTTAGCTATGAAGGTAGGTAATTATACCAATTACATATCACATATATGTAACTATCACCTCATGCTATCAACTAATTGAATGTTTGCATAAATCATTGGGTTGTTAACTCATTAACAACTATGCAACAATATACATAGCACCCAACTGCACCTCTCTTTACATCGACCTTGGCTGTGACACAACAAATCGATGCTCCAAGCTTAAGGCTGACCCATTAATCAAGAAATAGTTTTAATATGGTTGGAGCTCATTCAACCGTTTAGTCAGGCTTGGATGTGTCCAACAACAAAAACTAAGGATTGACCTCTGACTCTAACTATATTAATCATAAACTAATTTCATGGTTTGAACATGTTGAGGTTCAAGCCGGGCATGGATGTGCCCATCAACCCAAACGAGAAACAAAACTCCGGTTCTAACCATATTAATGGAAGGTGTTGGCCTTAATATTTTGTAAGGGGTTTTGGGTCTCATCCTTTTCTTTCTAAGCACATTCATGACATATAATTATGTCATGTACTAACGATTTCCTTAATAAAGTATGTATGTGACTTAATTTATCAAGTCTCATTAATTGAATTAGGAACCGGATTTCCTAATTCTAATTTCATACTTTATTCAAGAAATTGTTTTGGGAAACAATTTCTTAAATTGTCATAATCAATTTCGGAAATAATATGTTTAAGACTTTGATTTCTCTAAATCAAATCTTATTAAATTAAGAGACAGATTCCCTTAATTCAACCACATATTATTTTCATGAAAATCTTATTTAAGGAAATATACTCTATAGGAAATAATTTTCCTAATTAATTTTGGAGACAATAATATATAAGAGCATCACCTCATAAATCAAATAAGGAAATTATCGTTTGAGAACCACCTCAAAAATTTTCAAGATTTGACCACATATTTTATTTATGGAAAATTAATATCAATAAATAACTTAATTTGGACGGCTCCCCGAGGCTCAATCCAAAATAAGAATTTATTGATAATATAATTTGGACGGCTCCCCGAGGCTCAATCCAAATTAAACATTTGACAATTTAAATTCAATTTAGGAAATTTAATTATAACAACTAACTTTAAATTGGACGGCTCCCCGAGGCTCAATCCAAAATAAAGAATTTTGTAAATAATTTAATTTTCAATTATGAATTTAAATGCCAATTAATATTCCCATAATTTGTCTAGACTTTCTTGAAAGAAAGTGCCCAAAATTGCGAGCTTTCCATAAATGGAAAGTTTCCAAAAATAAAAAAAAATTTAGAATAATTGTAAGTTTCTGGTACAAAGAAAACTTACGTATTTCCAAGATTGGAAAATTTCCAAAATTGGAAAGTTTCCAAAATGGAAAGTTTCACAATTATCATAAAATTTCAGAAACAGGGATATTTCAAAAGTTTGCGAAATTTCATGAGGATTTCCAAACTTTGAAATTCCTAAATCTAAAATTTACCATAATTGGAAAGTTTCCATAATTGGAAAATTTTCCAAAATTGAGATCATGACAAAGTTTTCCGCAAAACAATTATATGATTATGTTGAACACTAACCGGCTCTGATACCACTGTTGGGACCGGGTGCATGTTGACATGGATGCAGGTTCGTAATTTTAAAATCAATTACGTGCAGCGGAAGGTTTAGCATAAATAATTTCTCAAATTATTTAACCACACATCTAAGCATGCAACCTTATCTTGTGTAGACATGATCATATATTTAAAATTTTACAGAAACGTAAACTAATTTACTTATTACCTCGCGTAACTCGAAGGACGGGACGAGATCCAACCGTAAGCGTCCCTTGGAAGCTCCGCCTCTATTCGCGTCCACGCCGAGTATCTTCGGGATGACTTCGCAAAGCCACGAGTTTCGTGTTCTCAAGAACTACTAGATTCTCCGAGAATGCGACAAGAAACCAAGAGAGAAGTAATCATATCTGAAAAACTCACCACCAAGGTTGGCCGGAATCACAATTCCAGCGAGGAGGAGGAAGATGACTTGCGCCCAATCCCAAGGTGATGATGGCCGGAGAGGAAGATCGTCCCAACGGAAGAACTTCGTCGCCTCGGTGCTTCTCCTTGTGCTCACGGCAAGAAGAAGGGAGAAGAAGGGAGAGGCCAGCCAAGAGAAAGAAGGGAGGAGAGGGAGAGAGCCCAAGCAACAATACTTTGATTATTTCGAATGAATTCCAAGCCTTGCCTTGGGTCCTTTATATAGTGGCCTCTCAACCGCCAAGTCTCCTTTTTCTTATGGAATAAATTTTCATAAGAAATTTGTCATATAAATTTTCAATGACTTATTCCATCATGCCAAGTCTTGATTTTTATATCATGGTTAAAGTCATATTTTAATTCATGATAAAAATCAACCAAATCTCTTTTTTCTTATGGAATAAATTTTCATAAGAAATTTATCATATAAATTTCTTTATATAAATTTCATTATATAAATTTCTTTATCAAGGTAAATCAATCCATGATTGATTTTATAAAATAAAATAAACCAATCCATGGTTCATTTTAATTTCCATAAAAAATAAATTTTTTTATATAAATTTCTTTATCATGGTAAATCAATCCATGATTGATTTTATAAAATAAAATAAACCAATCCATGGTTTATTTTAATTTTCATGAGAAATAAATTTTATATAAATTTCTTTATATAAATTTCTTTATCATGGTAAATCAATCCATGATTGATTTTATAAAATAAAATATATCAATCCATGGTTCATTTTAATTTTTATGAAAAATAAACCAAACCTTGGTTTATATAAAAAATTTATAACATCCATAATTTTATAAAACAAACCACACTTGATTTATTTTATAAATTGAACCAAACAATTTGGTTCCCTCCCTTTGTTGTGGTCGGCCAAGCAAAGAGGGTGGGGACCCTCTTTGGCCGGCCTATCCAGGCCACGCCCCAATGAATTAAACTCATTTAATTCATCTATTAAGTCTTCAAAAGACTTAGCCATTTTACGCTTCCGATGCGTCTCTGAAAAATTCAGATTCGTCTTTTAGTTTGGCTCAACCAAACCTAATCTCTATTGATTGGAAAATCCAATTTTCAACTCATTTTAAATCCCTCAGATTACTCGTAGTGCATGTAACTAAATAGGCTTTCTATTTATGTTGGCCGTCTATAATTAACCAATTATAGAACGATTATGAGTGGCACCTAGTAGTACATCATGATCCCCAATTAATCGAAAGATCAACGGTTGACCTCAAAAACAATTCTGAAACCCTTCAGCAGCTATAATGAATCGTGCCACATTCCCTTCACCATCATATACCCACTTGGTTTAGGACATGGTCTATGTGTGTCAGTCCCCACTAGGCTGACTACGTCACACCTAGCCCAAGTAACGTTTTCTCGTCCTACGGATTCTAATTACTCTCATGTATCTAAGAGATTCATACTCTGAACATGTCATGCTCTGGCCAGTGGCTTCGAGTAACAATCCGACGATAGGCCTTCGGTATACATCTCCTCGCAAGGAGTGGTGAATCCTTTGTTGGCTGTTCAAACATCTTTGGGCACTTCGGCTTATACCCAATCATCCTGGGTCCACACCTCCTTGGAGATGCTTGCTTAAGATGTCAAAGTATAAGTCTCCATGACCAAGATGACTTGAACACCGCAAGCCAAAGGAACATCGCACTTAAGCTGCAGTAAGAACTTCACTGACATGTCTATATGTAGACTACCATATGAAGTTTTACAGCCAGTCACTCCAATGAACTAGTTCCCTTAACTAGCATTCATGTTTATCTCCGGACATCCCAATGTCACTTGCCAGTGAGAATCAGCTGATTAGAGAATAACCCATGCTAGTCTCAACAGAATTGATAGTGTCCGTTTTTATCAATTCATCGACTAGGGACAATTTCAATACTTCACAATTGTACATGTAGAGATAATCACTAGTTATGAATTCATCACAAATTCTCTCATGCAGTGAATTATATTGCGGATATTCAGTAAATGAGTTTAAGATCTCAACCAAATACATAAACATGTATACTCAAATAGTGAATATTCATTTATTAAAATAAATGATTGCAATCATAAAGCGATTGCCTTAGGACACTTTTCTCATATCACTAGCAGGTCTTCGTGCCCAACTTCCGGTCAGGTCTTTGGAGCCCAGCCCCTTGCCAGGACTTCGTGCCCAGTCCTCGACCAGGACTTCTTTGCCCGACTTCCGGTCAGGTCTTCTTGCCCAGTCCTTGACCAGGACTTCTTTGCCCAGCCCTTTGCCAGGACTTGTTGCCTAGTGTTCCTAGGGCTTCTTCCTCCACACTTAGAAAGCACATTAGAACACAATAAAATCTTAACTCTTGAACCCTTTGTCATTATCAAAACTCAGGTTCGACTTATGTAATCAAAGTAAGGTGTTGTACTAACTGTTATAAACAGTAGCTTTCGCTAGGGTTAGTCAAGTTAAGTGATTTGATCAAGTTAGATTTTCTAAGCTTGGCACTTATCCTGATTACTGTTTAATTTGTATTTATCACCCCAATTACTACAGATGCACTGACTTAAAGCCTCTTGAATCAAGGCATAGACCTAACCATCTCAACCCAGTCTAGGTTATCAAACAAAAGTACCCTAAGGTGCTTATGAGATGTTGGCTTCTAGATCTATAGGTGCTAAGAAGTATGACCTTAACCTCCGGGCCATTAAGACCAAAGCATAGGTCAGCTTCTCCATCATAGTGTATCGTATCTCGGCATCCTTCAGGAGATGTCCAAAGAAGTATATGGAATATTGCACCATGCCTTCTTCCCGGACGAGGGTCGAGCCCACCGCTTGTTCTGCTGCAGATAGGTAGACAAATAAGGTCTCCCCCTCCACTGGCTTGTAGAGGATGGGGAGCTCGGCGAGATAGGCCTTCAGATCGGCAAATGCCTTCTGTCATCCCAGTCGAACTTGGTTGCTTTGTCAGAATCTTGAAGAATGGTAGGGTTCTATCTGCAGACTTGTACCTGAACCTAGACAGAGTCGTGACTCTACCATTTGGTCGTTGTACTTCCTTGAAGTTGCGAGGGGATGGCATATCTAGAATAGCCTTTACTTTTTTTGAATTAGCCTCGATTCCCCTCTCTGTCACCATGTACCCCAAGAACCGACCACTCTTCACCCCGAATAAGCACTTAGCAGGGTTCAACTTCATCTTGTAAGCCCTCAGGGTGGCGAACGTTTCTTCTAAGTTGGCTATCATGTCTTTTCCCTTGTCAATCATGACCAGGATATCGTCCATGTACACTTCAATGTTCCTTCCGATCTGATGTCAGATGACCTTGTCCATCATCCGCTGGTAAGTTGCTCTAGGATTGTGCAATCCAAAAGGCATGACATTATAGTAATACTTGTCATCTGTTGTCACAAAGCTAACTTTCTCCTGGTCTTCGGGAGCGAGAGGAACTTGATGGTAGCCTTGATAAGAATCCAACATCGGAATGAATTCACAACCGGTCGTAAAATCTACTAGCCGGGCTATTCGAGGCAAGGGGTAACAATCCTTAGGGCAAGCTTTATTCAAATCACGAAAATCAATACAGACCCGCCATTTACCCCCTGGCTTAGGGACATAGACTACATTAGCTAACCAGGACGAGAATTGAACTTCTCATATGTGCCCGACTCTTAACAGCTTGTTGACTTCTTCTCTGATAGCCTTGTCCTGCTCTGGTGCATAGTGTCTTCGCCTCTATTTCACCGACCAAGCACCAAGGATTATATGCAGGTGATGCATGGCTAGAGCTGGGGGGACCCCTTTGATTTCCTCGGCAGCCCAGGCGAAGACGTCTCGATGTCCCTGTAGGCAGTCTATAAGATGGCTTCTCATCTTCGATACAAGGTCGGTGGTGATCCTCGTAACTCCCCCCATCTGTTGAGGGTGAATCTGGACCTCCTCGCTCCTGACCTTCCTCCGTTCTTCTTTGGGTCCTTCATCCTCTCGAGGGTCGGTGAGATCAATTTGCAGGGCTTTGTGATACTTCGGGTTCTTGCGGGACTCCGATCTAATTTCCCAGCTGTAGCATCACCGAGACACCAACTGGTCTCCCTTAACTTCAGCCACTTGGTCGCCTACGGAAAACTTGATCTTCTAGTGGTAGACCAAGATCACCACCTAGAATATATTGAGTGCCAGGCATCCCAAGATGGCATTGTAGGATGAGGGAGCATCCACAACCAGGAAGGGAGTCCTCCTCGTCCTCTCCAGAGTGTCACTACCCAACGATAGAGATAGGGTAATTTGTCCTATCGGCTGTACTCGGTATCCGGTGAAGCCGAAGAGTGGAGTCAAAACTGGATGCAGTTCATCCTCGTCAATCTGCATCTGATCTACAGCAGCCTTATACAGGATGTTAACGGAGATACCTGTATCCATGAAAATATGCTTAACCTCATAATTTGTAATGCATGCAAGAATTACCAAGGCATCGTCGTGGGGAGCTTCCACATCTTCCAAGTCCTTCGGGCTGAAGGAGATCATAGGGTCATGATGCTAGCTCTGACTCATCCTGATGGCATAGTTCTCTAGCCAATGGGTGTGATCCTTCCTTGCCCGGTGGAAATCTCCTCCGGTGGGTGCCCCTGAGATCACCTCCACGTGTCCAGAAGGCGGGCCACGTGCAGGGGTCTTTCCCTTCTTGGGGTCTCTTTCCAATGAGGGAGACCAACGGGGTGCATCCCCCTGACTCCTTCCTCTTGAACGCGACTGAGATCGATGTCGGGACTCGTTCTCTACCGACAAACATTGGAGGGGAGACAAGCTCCGCTGGGGGGGACCTTCGACAATACCCCATCTTCTTCCACATCCTCCAAGGTTTGGGGTATGCTTCCTCATTCAATTTTCTCTTCAAGGCATGGCATTCCTTGATGGAGTGTGTCGTACTGCCATGGAAGTCGTAGTACTTCATCAGCGGCTTCGGTTGTTGGGTGGCAACTGTCTCTACTAGCTTCCGCCTACCAGCCCACTGGTCTTTCCCTAGGCGAAGATCTTTTCCTCGGGTTGGAGCCAAAGGTTCCCTCCCTTCTGACCATATGATGATTTGAGCAAGGACCCCAGCTTCTTCCTTGCGGCGGGCATGTTGCACATCTTCCACGTTGACGTGCTTGACAAAACACCCTAGCAAATCATCGAAGCTAGTGGGTGGCTTCATCACCAAAGATCGGATGAAATCCCCTTCAGAGAGCCCCTGGGTGCAAGCATTGACGAGGATTTTCGATGTCGCGGTTGGCATAACCTGCGCCACTCAGTTGAACTGTTGGATGTAATCCTTGAGCGGTTTTTTTGACTTCTGCTTGAGAGCATATAAATTTAACGTCGTCTTCTAATAGCGATGGTTGTTGGTGAAATGATAGAGGAAGGTGGTTCTGAACTCCATAAAGGAGTTGATAGAACCCTGGGGCAGCCTCTAGAACCATCGCTGGGCGTCCCCTGATAGGGTGTTCAAGAACACCCGACACTTTACACCATTAGTGTACAGGTGCAGGAGTGCCGCGTTCTCAAACTTGCAAACATGATGCTCAGGATCTATCTTTCCATCGTAGTTGGCAATCCCAGGCCCGCGAAACAGCTTTGGCATGGGACCTTTGATAACTACCATTTTGTTGATTATTTTAGGCTCTTAAATGCATGTTTTGATCCACTTTTATATGCTTAAGTTTGCATTTATATTAGGTTTCATGTATCTCCTCTATTTTGGCTTTTAATTTAGATCATTGTATATTTGAGATATTTTGGCACTAAATTGTGAATCTAATTTTGTAGGCTTCAAATGATCATGGACCTAGATCAGATTGGGTCAAACTTGAGTCAGAATTGGATCCGGATCAAAGTGATCAAGCTTGGATTAATATGAATCGTCCGATCAAGAAACGGCTAGATCTAAACCATCGGTCAACTTCTGATCAATCCGAGTTCAAGGTAGAGTCAATCATGACCACTAATCAAGATCTGAAAATTTCATCCAAATCAAAAGCAATTTGACCGTTGGATTAAGCTCAAGGTGTTCTAGACCATCCAAGCAAGAGAAGGAAAGATCGGGGCCATCCGACACAGATCTGGTTGATCCGAGCAAAGGATAGGTAGATCAGAACCACAGATCAAGATCTGTGGAGTTTGGCTCAGATCTGAGAAGATCTAACTGTTGGATGGAGCGGAAAGGATCTCAACCGTGCTATTTCAAAAGGAGTAATTTAAATCTGAAAACTTCTGCACGCTGAAGGGTCGTCGCGTGTTGTCGCCAGTGGCAGCTACTTCTGTTCTTCTTCATTTTTACAGTGTTCTTCATCAATTTTTTCTCCGATCGCGCGCGGCCACATCAAGCTTAGTTCATTTCCAAGTTCTCAGATCATTGAGGTATAATTTCCGATTGAGTTCGCATTTGATTTCGTCACTGAGTGGAGCTTTGGAGAGGGTTTCGCCGGAGTTCTGATCCTCTGATTTCTTCATCCGATCGGGGTTGTCTTCGTCGAGCGAAGCAAGAAGAGCCGAAGGAGGGCTTCTCCGAAGGTTCCTGTCAGCATCTGAGCGAGATCGGCAATCGGCATACGAAGATGGAGGAGTTCATCAGAGATTCTCAGTTTCTGATCGGTGTTGGTTATCAGACAGAGGGGTTCCTGATCGGTCCCCGATCCGATCAGAAGAGGTCCTAATCGGTCTCGTGCCGATCAGGAACGACAAAATAGAGCAAACTAAGCAGGGGAGTTTTCTTTCATTAATTTTCAAGTTAGGGGGTTCATAGCTTGACCTTTGTGTGATGGCAAAGGGAAAACTTGGAGAGAAACTGATTTGATGTTTATGTTTAGATAATTTCGATGTCAAGCATGTACTTTCATTAATAGTTCTAGCTTGGTGCCTTCATTTCAAGTCAAGTCTTAAAGTATTGCTTAGCCTAGTTTTAATTCCTTGCAATTAGTTTCTTTACAATTAATTCTCTGCAATTTATTACTTGCAATTAGTTCTTTAAGTTTCATTTCAACAATTCGAGTTTAATTGTTCAAGTGTTAATTAGGCTAAGTCTAGTTCTTGCATCTTCATATTCATTCCATACTTTAGTTGAGTTCATTTCAGTTTATTTCATACTGTCATTTCCTTATAGCCAAAACCCCATTTTATCTAGAAAACCCAAAACATAAAACGACAAATAAACCTGCAAGCTCAAGTTAAAAATTCATTCAACTAGTCCTTGGAAAATACAACCTGAGGCCCCTATTCTGCATTTTACCTTACTAGCACGGCTTTTCAGCTTTATAAATTTCTAAATTTGAGACTCACATCGTGACATCTAATTTGGGTACCATCAAATTTTTGACGTCGTTGCCGGGGAATCACTAGTTGAGTTTGTTTAATTTAAGTTTGTGTTTAATATTTATATTATTGGATTCTATTTTCATTTGCTTTATCTTTTTGTATCCAGTTGCTGATATTTTGTTTGTTTTGTGACAAGATTGCAGGTGGTGATCTTGAGAGTTTGAGAAGCTATTGAAAGCAGTGCCATGGCAGAATATCATTATTTCCAGAACTTTCAGCAGCCTTGTCAGAATTATCAGCAGCCTTATTCTCAATTCCAGAATTGTCAACAAAATTTTCAATCATTCCAGCCTTATCAAGATTACCACAACCAAATTGTTAGTTTCAACCTCAACCACAACAATTCCCGCATGATTTTTAGCAGAGTCAGCCTTTCCAACAATTTCAGCAGCCCTATTCGAATTCTCAACAAAACCAACCTTGGAGTCAACCACAACAGCAATTTCAACCACAATTCCAAAATTTTCAGTAAGGTTACAATCCTAATCAGCAAACCTTTCAACAATACAATCAGAGTTTTCAACCTCCACAATTTCAGCCATCACCACAACAATTTCAATCTCAGAACCAGAATTTTCAGAGCTATAATTCTCAGCAATTCCAACCAAATTCCCAGCCCAATTGTCAGCAATTCCAGAAGCCAAATCAATCATTTGATCAACCCCAACATCTTCACTTTCAGAGTTCACAGCTTACTTATAATTTTCAGCAATCTTATGTCACATTTCAAGATCAACAAGAGTCTTGTACCAATCAAGGAGGCTTAGAGGATTCTAGTGAGTTTGAGGCTCAACAACAAAGGCTAGAGGAGATTTTGCAACAACTCATACAACAGAAAAGGGTACAACAACAAGAGTATAATTTTGCTCTTAAAAACATTGAGAGACACCTGGGACAAATGGTTAGTGATATGAATCAAATGCAAGCCCAAAGATCAAGTCAATCATCTTCTCAAGCTACTCAAGATTTTAAGGGGAATGATTGTGAACTAACTTTGAGGAATGAAGAGATAGTTTCAAGTTTAAACACTCCAAATGCCGATTTTCCTGAAAAATTTCCAGCATCCTATTTCCCTACTCAAAACAGCCCCAGAGTTAATTTTATATCAGTTCAAGGTGATCCTAGTGCAAGCCTAAGACCTTCTTCAATTGATCTTGCAGTTTTGGTGGAAGAAGAAAAAAAATCCATAAAATTAGGGCACCCACAGCTTGCATGCCTCCTGAAATTCCTGCTCAAAACCTATTTTCAAAATTTTCAGCTCAAGAGGAGGAGCCAAAAGTCTCTTTTCACTTTTCACAGCACCCCAGAGAGGAACCTCCTAGCATTTGCATGGGTATTTCAGATGAGAATGTTGAGGCAGAGTTAATTGCTGATGATGTTTCACTTGACATAGTGGGAGGATATTTTAGCTCAGATAAGGTTGAAGATGCAATAGAGACAGAGGCATTGGATTAGATGGATGGAAAAGCCTGTGACAGCCTTAAATTCGGAGCTGAAGCTCCAAAGGACCCTTCTCACCTTTTATTTTGTGATGATATAGTTTTTGTTGGTCCTAATTTTTCTAATATGGTTGCTGCAGATATGGTTGATAAAGCATGCATTGGAGATGATTCTACAGGTGTAGGGGATTGCACAGAGCCCCAGGGACCACCAATTTTGACGGATACATTAGAAGATTCAGAGGATAAGCAAGAAAGTGTAGAGACTTGCATGTTGGAAGCAAGGGCCCAAGAATCACCTTTCTTAGTTGAATGTTCATCAGAACCTGAGTCTAAAGTGGAGCTTGTACATGACCAGGAGGAGACCATAGTTACATCTACTCTTGTAGAACCTCCAGGTATTGTTCAGCATAATCAGATAAGTATTTCTCTTATTTCTTTAAAAGAACTCATGGAGGTACCTAGGGTTGAGTTTGTTGGTTGTGATGATATTCTTGACACATCTTATGTAAAGATTAATTTTGAAAAATTCATTGAGGTACCTATCATTGGTTGTGATGAATTTCTTGATACATTTTATGCTGAAATTGATTGTGAAAAATCCATGGAGGCACTTAAAATTGATTTTGTTGGGTGTGATACACTCCTTGAAACATTTTATGTAGAAAAGGATTGTGAAAAACTCATAGATGAACATGAGGATGATTTTGTTGGTTTTGATGCTATTTTTGATACATCTTATATGGAGGCTGCTTGTGAAAAATTCGTGGAGGAATCTAGGGTTGATTTTATTGTTTGTGATGAATTTATTGACATACCTTCTGTAGTAATTGATTGTGAACAACTCATAAACGTACCTGAGATTGATTTGGTTGGCTGTGAAACATTTCTTGATATACCTTATGTAGAGACTGCTTGTGAAAATTCCATTGAGGTACCCAAAGTGAATTTCATTGGTTGTAATGCATTGCTTGATACATCCTTTGTGGAAAATAATTGTGAAAATTTCCTAGAGGTACCTAGTGTTGATTTTGTTGGTTGTGAAGCAGCTCTTGATATATCATTTATGGAAGATAATTGTGAAAATTCCATTGAGGTACCCAAAGTGAATTTCATTGGTTGTGATAAGTTTCTTGATATACCTTTGATGGATATTAATTGTGATAAATTCATTGAGGTACCGAAATTTGATTTTATAGGATGTGACGCATATCTTGATTCATTTTATGTAGCGATTGTTTATATCTCATTCCTTTCTTACCCTGCATGCATGCGGGAGATATTTTTTCTACATGGTTTTGCAGGATCCCGTAGGCTTCTAGAATGGGTACTGAAACTTAATAGCTACAACCTCCCGGAAGAACTTCTAAAGAGCATGCAATGGGAGGGGTCGAGTTCACTTTGACTTTTAATTATCTACCCCAAGAATGGATTCGGAACCTTAATCGTCTCTGACCACCGGAAGATGCTTGTGCAAAATTAATAAGGGAGAAATCTGTGCACTACGAGGTTGATCATAGGAGATAGTTCTCCCAAGATGGATGTTACGTGCTCTCTACCATACTTGAAGGGGAGTTATTTTCTTCTTACCTTCCTATTTCATTGTAAATATCAATTTCATGTTTTCACGTAGTAATTTTTCTTTTCAAATGAGTTCTTGCTAATAAATCCTTAGAAAGTTTGGAAAGTATAAAAGACATTGTAGATACAATGTTAGTCCTTTTGGCATTTTATTTCTTGCATGAATAGGAATAAATGTATCCATCTAGATTTTCTTATATCGTTTTAGAGTCTCTTGAAAGAAAATTAAATTTGGTTATCAAGACTTAGTATTTGAACCATTGGATGGAATTCTTGGTTGCTTTAGTACTTCTTAGTTATGGACTCTAGAGTGATGACTTGAGATGAATTCTTTTTACCTAGTGAGGAATTGACCTTATTTGTGAGATACACACATGTGATTGTACTCTAGAACTTGCTTAGGTTCTTTCAAAGCTATATTTCTATGATTGGACCACATTTATAGAGGTAAATCACTTTATTTCTTTTTTTATATCAATTTCTTTGCAAGATTCCTTGTTGGTACACTCTTATTCTATATTTCGTTTCCCTAATCATATTTTCCATGGATTTGGTTTCTTGGATGTTCTTAATGTTACTTTGCCCAAGATGGACAAAAGTTTAAGTGTGGAGGAGGATCAAGCATTTGATCAATTATAGAGGATAAATGTGGCATTTGGCAACATACAAGCAAAGGTGCCAATTGAAGGAGTTTCTATCAAAAGTGGGTTGCAAAAGTTGGTTAGTGAAGAATACATGTGGAACATCTGAATTCCTAGTTATAATTTGAGGTTTCAAGTCTTTGAGGCATACTCCGGGAAAAAAAAAGTTTTGTAACAATTGGCAACCAACAAGCAAAGATGTGTCAATTGGAAGGAGTTTTGTATCAAGAATGAGTTACAAGCACACCCATCAGCTCAGTTGCAAGAAAAAGAAAATTTTGTGTGATTTGAAAAGTGAAGAAAAAGAAAAGAAAGTTAGAGAGCAAAGAGATATCTTAAAGTCCAAGTTATGGATAGAAATCAAGTTCCATTAGACCAAGTATCAAGTAAGTGAACAAAGAATGATTACATTCATTTGAACTAGTTGAAGATCTCAGAAATTTGCTACATGTTTCGGATTTCATGAGTTGGAGCCATAAGGAAAAAAAACAAAATGAAAGAAAACAAAAGTCAGCAGCTGAGAAAACAAAAGAAAAGATAGGAAGGAAAGAAAAGAAAAGAAAAAGAAAAAGAAAAGAAAAACATGAAGTGCCAAGAGTTGGGTTAGTTTACTGCATGTGAAAATGTGAATAAGATGCTAGATGATGGTGTTATCGATTGAGGAGAAGCAAAACCTTGGCAGAGCAGTTTCAGAATCCAGGCAGAAATAGTTTTTGGCTACTGATCGAGCACTGATCGGTCATCAGTCCGATCAGGGAGGTGACTGATCGGTCGGCTGACCGATCAGAAGCATTCCAGAAGCAATTAGAGGAACTCCAGTCCGATTCAGACAGTGTCTGATCGGCCCAGTGACCAATCAGTGGAGCTGGCACAGAGCAAATAAGCACACTAATTTAGCGTTGTTTTCATCCAAATCAAGCCATCAATCCTACCCACTACAACTCTGAAATATTCAGGAGAATAATCAAAAGATGATGAGGGCAAAGTACATTAAGATACATTTTTGGGTTCCAAGTCTTCTATTTACTCTATTTTTTCCTTATTTCTTATCATACTATATTTTTACTTTTCCATATTTCTTACCATGCTATATTTCTTTTCCATATTTCCTTGTATATACATTTCTTTAGTTATTAAATCAAGTTCATTGAACTTCCATTTCATTCCTATTATTCTATATTTCTTTAACTTGTTCTAATAAGCTTTTGTAGATGTGGATTCTAATCTTGAATGATGGTGGAGAGTAGATAATAAGCAAGCTTATGATAGTACAAGAACTATGTTGTGTTTGAGTGAGCTCCACTTTCATCAAAAATGTTGATTTAGGAAGAGAGCCACTTTAAAATTCCCTTGCAAGGTTTTCTGAGTTAATTCATCTCAATGAGTCATGATGGATGAAGTATGCTAAGTTGTTGATTTAAGGACAAGTTTCTAGTCCATTAAGTTTAGATTTTTGAGAATTGACAACCCTAGGTAATTTCCTTTCAATTGCTTCTAACTTTGATTGAGACTAATCTAGGGGAATACATCTTAGCATACTAGTAGCTTGTGCGAGACGCCCAAGAGTAAGTGTGGGAGAGTTGATAACTACCATTTTGTTGATTATTTTAGGCTCTTAAATCCATGTTTTGATCCACTTTTATATGCTTAAGTTTGCATTTATATTAGGTTTCATGTATTTCCTCTATTTTGGCTTTTAATTCAGATATTTATATATTTGAGATATTTTGACACTAAATTGTGAATCTAATTTTGTAGGCTTCAAACGATCACGGACCTAGATCAGATTAGGTCAAACTTGAGTCAAAATTGGATCCGGATCAAAGTGATCAAGCTTGGATTAATATGAGTCGTCCGATCAAGAAATGGCTAGATCTAAATCATCGGTCAAATTCTGATCAATCCGAGTTCAAGGTAGAGTCAATCATGACCACTGATCATGATCTAAAATTTTCATCCAAATCAGAAGCAATTTGACCGTTGGATTAAGCTCAAGGTGTTCTAGACCATCCAAGCAAGAGAAGGAAAGATCGGGGTCATCCGCCACAGATCTGGTTGATCCGAGCTAAGGACAGGTAGATCAGAACTACAGATCAAGATCTGTGGAGTTTGGTTCAGATCTGAGAAGATCTAACCGTTGGATGGAGCGGAAAGGATCTCAGCCGTTCAATATCAAAAGGAGTAATTTAAATCTGTAAACATCTCCGCGCTGAAGGGTCGTCGCGTGTTGTCGCCAGTGGCAGCTACTTCTGTTCTTCTTCATTTTTGCAGTGTTCTTCATCAATTTTTTCTCCGATCGCGCGCGACCACATCAAGCTTAGTTCGTTTCCAAGTTCTCAGACCATTGAGATATAATTTCCGGTTGAGTTCACATTTGATTTCGTCACTGAGTGGAGCCTTGGAGAGGGTTTCGCTGAAGTTCTGATCCCCTGATTTCTTTATCCGATCGCGGCTGTCTTCATCGAGCAGAGCAAGCAGAGCCAAAGGAGGGGTTCTCTGAAGGTTCCTGTCAACATCTGAGCGAGATCGACAATCGGCATACGAAGATGGTGGAGTTTATCGGAGATTCTCAGTTTCTGATCGGTGTTGGTGATCGGACAGAGGGGTTCCTGATCGGTCCCCGATCCGATCAGAAGAGGTCCTGATCGGTCACGTGACCGATCAGGAAGGGCAAAACAGAGCAAACTAAGCAGGGGAGTTTTCTTTCATTGATTTTCAAGTTAGGGGGTTCATAGCTTGACCTTTGTGTGACGGCAAAGGGAAAACTTAGAGAGAAACTGATTTGATGTTTATGTGTAGATAATTTCGATGTCAAGCATGTACTTTCTTTAATTGTTCTAGTTGTTGCCTTCATTTCAAGTCAAGTCTTCAAGTATTGCTTAGCCTAGTTTTAATTCCTTGCAATTAGTTTCCTTACAATTAATTCTCTGCAATTTATTACTTGCAATTAGTTCTTTAAGTTTCATTTCAACAATTCGAGTTTAATTGTTCAAGTGTTAATTAGGCTAAGTCTAGTTCTTGCAACTTCATATTCATTCCATGCTTTAGTTGAGTTCATTTCAGTTTATTTCATACTGCCATTTCCTTATCGCCAAAACCCCATTTTATCTAGAAACCCCAAAACATTAAACGACAAATAAACCTGCAAGCTCGAGTTAAGCTTTCATTCAACTAGTCCTTGGAAAAATACGACCTGAGGCCCCTATTTTGCATTTTACCATGCTAGCACGGGTTTTTAGCTTTATAAATTTCTAAATTTGAGACTCACATCGTGACATCTAATTTAGATACCATCAATCTTCCACAATCTCCAGTGAGAACGGGATAGAGGGTGCCTTTGAGAAGGCCTTATGTTCTTCCCTCTTCCCAAGTCCTTCCTCATGCCTCAGTGTGCTGGAGGCTACTGAGTTGGCTTTCTCCAAATCTCCTAGAGAATCCCGCTGGTGTACCAGGGCTGCATTGGCGTGTCCCCCCGGTGGGGATATAGATCTCCGTTGTTGGGGATGCGAGGTGAAGATCCTGGGGATCTCCCCTTGCACAGAAGCTACTCACCATGAGGCGGCCTGCACGATTTGGTGTTGTTCGAACGCCACTTTGATAGCATTAGACACCAAGCGATCTGATTCCTCTTTTGTCAGAATGATGGATTGTCCCTCTGGCTCTGCCATCGGTGCTCCTTATGGTGCTTTAATAGATTCACACAGACGGTGCCAAACTTGTTCCGGAAGGAATCGACGTCGACGGCCAGTTACTAGAGTTTAGTCCAGAAGGATGATGGCAAGAGAGGAAGAGCTCCCACCCTACGAGATTAACACGAGCGTTAATGGAAACACGCCAGAGATTGTCCAATGGAGCCCACTCCGACGCTCAAGTCAATACCAGAGTCTCTTAGATGGAAGGAAATAAGGAGAAGTGTGAGTAAGAATGAGCTTAACCCCCTTACCTGGGAGGTGTTCAACCCCATCATCGTTGAACAAGAAATTATGAATAGCTTAGATAAAGAAGATAGTGATAATATTGTTAATGTTTAGCCTAAAACTATAGACCATCAGATTCTTTCACATTTAAATATTGATAATCCTAAAAAAATAAGAAAAAAATTGATCAAAATTTAAAAGATTTTTCAGTGGAAAATGGTTCAACTAGAATTGATGGCATCTTGTTAACTAAAGATAAAGCTGGAGACATTTTGATGCATTACATTTTAAACGGGTATTGTAGAATGAAGAAAAAAGGATAGAAAATAACGGGTTTATTCATCTTCCTTGGATAGAATAGTTTGTATTTGTTGTAAGTTGTTTGTAAATCGCATTAGCATAAATACAATTAGTCAATTAACTACTAAAGGATAAAAAATTGGCATAATTTGACTCGATGTCTTATAAATCATGAAGGAAGTAAGGAACATATTGGTTGTATGATAATATGGAATGAATTGAAAAAAATATTGAAAAAGAAATAAGACAATTGATGAAAGCATTCAAATAGAAATTAATAAAGAAAAAATGCATTGTAGATTAGTGTTAAAAAGGTTAATTGTTGTTGTCATAGACTTGCAAACAATAATCTAGCATAAATAGGAAATTGTAAAAAGTTTTATGTTGAGAATAATGATAATTTTTTACAAATGATTGAAATGAATGTTGAATTCGATCCAATAATATAAGAGCATATACGACATATTCAAGCACAAGAGGCATTGGTCCAAAAATTTAAAATGAATTGATTTAAATGTTGACAAATAAAATAAAATTTGTAATTCTTAGAAAAATCAAAAATGTAAAATATTATTCAGTTACATTAGATTGCGCTTCTAATCTAAGTCATGAGAAACAAATATCTCTTGTAATGTATTGTGTGGATAATTCAACAAACTCTCGAGTACGACGCATGCCACATGTCTATTTTGAAAAGTGCACCTAAGTAGATGATTAGAAAATCAAAAGTAAAACCAGGGAGGAACTAGGATAAAAAGGTCGCTCTGGTATGCACGATATACCTGTTGGGATCTCCCGGCATCAAAACACAAAACTCAGCGGAAACAAGATCCCTCGAGCGATCCATGCGAAAGAAAAACTTGTACAAAGATCATCTATCTAATAGATCTATCTAAAGTGTATACCTTTACATGCCCTTGCTTATCACGCTTGTCCAAGATGCGCCGAATCTCTTACACGTTCAAGTATCCGTGTCTCTTTTCGTATCCACACGGACACGATCTCTCAACTTCGGGAAGAACTACCTTAGTTGTCCTAGCAACTTGAGGTAGTTCACAAGACAATCAAGAACCCAAAAGGGTTTCGGCCAAGAGGGAGAAGAGGAAGAAGAGAGGAAGGGAAGAAGGGATAGCTCACACACTTATCATTCAAAATGACTAGTCCCTCTTTTATACTCATCCCATGAATATGAAGAGTTTTTTGTCTCTTTGTCTTTCCTTCATTAAAGCCAATAAAGAGCACATCTTTTCATGTGATTCTTCACTTTCTCTTCATCCAATGAAGAGAGACTTTTCTCTTTCCTTCATTAAACTCTTTAATGTATTTCTTCTGCAATTCCGACCGGGCATCTCGGGCTTCCGACCAGTTCTCCCGACCAAGTCTTCCGAGCAAGTCGTCGAGCTCCCAACCCAGTCTGCCGAGCGTCGAGCTCCCGACCCAATCTGCCGAGCGCCGACCCAGTCTGCCGAGCGCCGACCTCCCGACCAATTCCCTGAGCTCCTGACCCGAGCTCCCGACCCGAGTCTCCCGAGCTCCTGTCCCAAACTCCCGAACTAGTCTCCCGAGTTCCCAACTCGAGCTCCCGATCAGATCTCCCGAGTTCCCAACTCGGGCTCCCGATCAAATTTCCTGAAGCATCATGTCCTTAGTGTGTGACCCAATAGGTTCTCATGATGTTGGCAATGCGCCTAAACGCTTTAGAAACATAAGCAATGAGCGGCATCTAGCAATGCATCATTGGTACCCAAGTAACAAGAAAAGTCTAGATCCGACTAAACCTCCGTGACTATGATAATGTATGACCTTGTCCTTCTATCCTTGATATCTAGATTGACCAATGAGGCATAGACCATGTCATCCTCGATCAATCTATGTGTTTCTTGATCCCTGAGTAGACTCACTCAAACAAATGAGTTCAATATCTCATATTGACTCATTTGAGCATGGTCATGCGTTTTAGTAGTCCTACTCGATCAAGGGGCATATAGATATCACTCCTGTCATATAGGAGGGATAGATCTCACCTACATCACTCACATCCCTCCGTATAATTCATTACATACCCAGTGATCGCCTTTATAGTCCACCCTGTTACAAGTGATGTTTGACGATACCAAAGTACATTACTCCTTATGTAGGAAACCGTAGTGACTTCAGGTCTAAGGACTATTCATACTAATAGTTACATGAGAAAGTTTATGACACTCATATGACAATCTATGAAATTTTCTCATGGCGGGTCAATTCAGTATACATTCTCTAATGTATACCCATGTGTCAACTTGATATCATATATCTATGACTTGTGAGTTCAAGCCATCAATTGACCTACATGCTAGTCTCCATGTATTAATATTGTCCCTGAATATTAATGCTTGACTAGGAATAATTTAGTGTAGTGTTCTCTACATTATCTCACTATCGATTCAACCAATCGATAAAATGTAGATAAGAACCTAGTACACAAGGACATTATTATACATAGTTATTTGGCACAAAATAAAGTAAGTATAATAACCAAACATGCCTTTATTAATGATAGAATATGATACAAAAATTCCCTAGTCAATAATCATATAATTGGCTCTAGGGCTCCTACTAACAATACCGATCTTGGATTATTTGTAACAAAATGATGTGTGAAGAATTGTCTTGTTTGTCAGACCGCTTAATCTATAAGTATTTTAGAAGGAATCGACGTCGACGGTCAGTCACTAGGGTTCAGCCCACGCGGACGCTGATGCTAGAGGAAGAACATCACACCCTGCGAGATTAACACGAGTGTTAGGGGAATACACAGAAGGTTGTCCGGTGGAGCCCACTCCGACGCTCAAGTCAATGTCTCGATCCAGGAGATGAAGTGAAGGCAGGAAAGAATATGCGTGAAGAAGGGAGAGTCCGTAACCCCTTTATCGGAGGGGTTGGAGTACCTTTTATACCTGCGGTGGCGATCTCATGAGTCTCCGTGATCTTTGCCACACCCTCCCCCCCGATTGTCGATTACAAGATAACCTTTGCAACAGTCCACGCCGTCATTAAGTTCGGACCGTTGCGACAATTATGGGTCATGATGACTCTGCGATAAGGGGTGATAGTTATCCGTAGATCCGAAGAAAGGGGGACTGTTACTTAAGGCCGAATGCTTCTTGGGCTCTGCTTCCCCGAGGTGATCTCAGGATCCTCTGGCTCGGGGGGTCCCAGGCATTCTGCTTTCCCAAGGTGGTCTCGGGGACTTGGCTTCCTGAGGTGATCTCGGGAGTGCGTCCTCTCATTTGAACTCCGGGGTGTCTCTTCCTGAGGGGGGTCCCGGGGGATCCTCTTCCCGAGAGGGTCTTGGGAGCTCCGAAAAGAAAGTCATTCAGACTCGCTATATCTTGCCACACTGCTTCTTCAGCCTACTATCAGCCACGAGATACTCAACCCCATCACAAGTCCCTCCCTTCATGTCTGATCAAAGGAAGTGTTTCTGACTGATTATACTAGTATGGTGATGAAGAAGCTCTATCCCAGTGGGTCCTTGCACCAGTTATTGCTTCCCTGGCAGTTATAATGGGTCCAAGAATTGTAGAATTTGCCTCGGGTCTCGCGGCAATCCCTTTTTGATTTTGTCTTCCCAAATAGGCCTCATTGGGTTTCGAGGTACTGCAATGATGCCTGTCCATCCTTCGTAAACGCACATGGCGCTCTTTAATGGCGACAAATCCCCTTCGCGAATTCCTCGTCGCCACGTGCCCCCACTACTCCTCTTGCAATCTCTTACTGAGATGCGCAGTTATAGCAGGCTCACGTCAAGCGGCTGTTCCATGGCACTACCCAGATGTGGAGGTTCCTTGCAGGCCACCTGCCATGCCCCCTATTGCACATATGCGAGTGGCTTCCTCTGTATAAGAAGGAGAGGTGAAGACGTTCAGCCACCTTTTGGCTTCGTTGTTTGGTGAACCTCGTCTTCGTCTTCTTCCTTAAGGATTCCTTTTCGCATAAGTCTTCTACCTTCTTCTCGTCTTTTCCCTTAGGAACCATGGAAGGTTATCGAGTGGAGTGGTATGAGTTTGCCTCCTCAAGAGTGAGGTCGGAGGCTTTGTAAGCGGCCATTGAGGCCTATGGCATTCCGGCCGAGATGGCGGTGGTGATCCCTAAAGTAGAACAGACGTCAGTGGAGCCTCCCGTAGATTTCTTTACCTTCTTTCTGGGGCACGTAGAGTCGGGGCTCCGCTTCCCCATTCCTCATTTTTTTCATGAATGTGGCCTCCTATTTTGATATCCCCCTCCACCAGATGACTCCCAACACCTTTGCTCAGATGGGCGAGGAGTACATTATCTTCAAACTCTTCGACATCCCCCTGACCCCTCGCCTTTTCCATTCATTCTTCGTTCCGATCGGCTCACGAGGAGATTTTACCTTTTCGGTGCATCCCGACCATAGATTCCTAGGCGGGTTCCCTTCCTCGCACAAACGGTGGAAGGAGAAGTTTTTCTTCATCCGACTGCCTATGCAGCCCTTCAGTCCCCTCCGCTGGACGGAGGATCTGCCGACTCCTCCCTCACTAGGGAATTTCCTCTAGAGTCCAGCCTATCAGCACGCTAGGAATATACTCTCCGGCATGGAGTTCAGTAGCTCCAGTCTGTTGCAGAGTGTGGAGCTCATGTACCGAGCAAGCCTTAGCTCTAAAGTGACCCGGATTAGCCCAAGCCTGAGTAAGTTCATCTTTTCCATCAATGCCTGTTAGTTTTAACTGATATCCTCTTGCCAGATTATTGGAAAGGAACTCATGTTTCCGAGGGCGATGCACTGACTTATCAAGTAAGAGGTAGCCAACAAGGAGGCTCTGGATCCTCCCCTAGCTGTTCCTGGTGCGCCCTCTACTTCAGCCGAGTCCTCGGAGGGGACTGCGGAATCGTCCAGTGAGTATGCCACGGCAAAATAGGTAGAGACTCCTACTGTGCCTCCATTATTTTTTGACCAGGGGACTTCAAGTCCGTCTGTTGACCCGGATGTGAGTGCCCCTTCAGGGAATGACCCGCTCACGGCTGCTGTACATCCGGAGGGGGTCACCGAGGAGTCGTCGCCCCCTACTGCCCCCTCAACAACGCAATTCTCTGATCGGCCAAAGAGGAAGGTTTCAAAAGGCTCAGGCCCCAGATGGAAAAGGCTACGCTCCAGTGGCCCCAACACCCTTCCATCTATCCCTGAGAAGGATGTTCCACCTTCCAATGGTGGGGAAGCTATTCCCCTATCTCCACCTTTTCCAACGACTGCCACTCCGGAGGCAGGTGGTCAGGCCTCCGGCTCTTCTTCGGTTAACCCTACAGAGGTTACTAAGGGTCAGAAAGCATTGCCCACCCAATACCGTGTTAGTAAATGATTACAATCATAAGGCGATTGTCTTAGGACACTTCTCAAATATGAGAGCCGGTTAGTGATATGAGAAAAGTGTCCTAAGGCAATCGCCTTATGATTGTAATTATTTATTTTAATAAATGAATATTCACTATTTGAGTATACATGTTTATGTATTTGATTGAGATCTTAAACTCATTTACTGAATGTCCGCAATACAATTCACAGCATGAGAGAATTTGTGATGAATTCACAACTAGTGATTATCTCTACATGTGCAATTGTGAAGTATTGAAATTGTCCCTAGTCGATGAATTGATAAAAACGGATACTATCAATTCTGTTGAGACTAGCATGGGTTATTCTCTAATCAGCTGATTCTCACTAGCTGGTGACATTGGGATGTCCGGAGATAAACATGAATGCTAGTTAAGGGAACTAGTTCATTGGAGTGACTAGCTGTAAAACTTCATATGGTAGTCTATATATAGACATGTCAATGAAGTTCTTACTGCAGCTTAAGAGCGATGTTCCTTTGACTTGCGGTGTTCAAGTCATCTTGGTCATGGAGACTTATACTTTGACATCTTAAGCAAGCATCTCCAAGGAGGTGTGCACCCAGGATAATTGGGTATAAGCCGAAGTGCCCGAAGATGTTTAAACAGCCTACAAAGGATTCACCACTCCTTGCGAGGAGATGTATACCCAAGGCCTATCGTCGAATTGTTACTCGAAGCCTCTGGCTAGAGCATAACATGTTCAGAGTATGAATCTCTTAGGTATATGAGAGTAATTAGAATCCATAGGACGAGAAAATATTACTTGGGCTAGGTGTGACGTAGTCAGCCTAGTGGGGACTGACACACATAGACCATGTCTTAAACCAAGTGGGTATAAGATAGTGAAGGGAATGGGGCACGATTCATTATAGCTGCTGAAGGGTTTCAGAATTGTTTCTGAGGTCAACCGTTGATCTTTCAATTAATTGGGGATCATGATGTACTACTAGGTGTCACTCATGATCGTTCTATAATTGGTTAATTATAGACGGCCAACATAAATCGAAAGCCTATTTAGTCACATGCACTACGAGTAATCCGAGGGATTTAAAACGAGTTGAAAATTAGATTTTCCAATCAAGAGAGATTAGGTTTGGTTGAGCCAAACGATAAGTCGAATCTGAATTTTTCAGAGACGCTTCAGAAACGTAAAATGTCTAAGTCTTTTGAAGACTTAATAGATGAATTAAATGAGTTCAATTCATTGGGGCGTGGCTTGGATAGGCCGGCCAAAGAGTGTCCCCACCCTCTTTGCTTGGCCGACCACAACAAAGGGAGGGAACTAAATTGTTTCGTTCAATTTATAAAATAAATCAAGTGTGGTTTGTTTTATAAAATTATGGATGATATAAATTTTTTATATAAACCAAGGTTTGGTTTATTTTTCATGGAAATTAAAATGAACCATGGATTGATTTATTTTATAAAATCAATCATGGATTGATTTACCATGATAAAGAAATTTATATAAATAAATTTATTTTTCATGGAAATTAAAATGAACCATGGATTGGTTTATTTTAATTTCTAAGGCAATCGCCTTAGAAATTTCTTTCTTTTCTTTGGGTATCAGAGCCGGTTAGTGTTCGACATAATCATATAATTGTTTTGCGGAAAACTTTGTCATGATCTCAATTTTGGAAAATTTTCTAATTATGGAAACTTTCCAATTATGGTAAATTTCTGATTTAGGAATTTCAAGGTTTGGAAATACTCATGAAATTTCGCAAACTTTTGAAATATCCCTGTTTCTGAAATTTTATGATAATTGTGAAAACCTTCCATTTTTAGAAACTTTCCAATTTTAGAAATTTCATATTTTGGAAACTTTCCAATTTTGGAAAAACGTAAGTTTTCTTTGTACCAAAAACTTACAATTATTCTGAAAACCTTTTATTTTTGGAAACTTTCCATTTATGGAAAGCTCGCAATTTTGGACACTTTCTTTCAAGAAAGTCTAGACAAATTATGGAAATATTAATTGGCATTTAAATTCATAATTGGAAATTAAATTATTTACAAAATTCTTTATTTTGGATTGAGCCTCGGGGAGTCGTCCAATTTAAAGTTAGTTGTTATAATTAAATTTATTAAATTGAATTTAAGTTGTTAAATGTTTAATTTGGATTGAGCCTCGGGGAGCCGTCCAAATTATATTATCAATAAATTCTTATTTTTGATTGAGCCTCGGGGAGTCGTCCAAATTAAGTTATTGATATTAATTTTCCATAAATAAAATATGTGATCAAATCTTGGAAATTTTTGAGGTGATTCTCAAACGATAATTTCCTTATTTGATTTATGAGGTAATGCTCTTACATATTATTGTCTCCAAAATTAATTAGGAAAATTGTTTCCTATAGAGTATATTTCCTTAAATAAGATTTTTATGAAAATAATATGTGGTTGAATTAAGGGAATCTATCTCTTAATTTAATAAGTTTTTATTTAGAGAAATCGAAGTTTTAAACATATTAATTTCGAAATTGATTATGATAATTTAGGAAATTATTTCCCAAAACAATTCCTTGAATAAAGTATGAAATTAGAATTAAGAAATCCAGTTCCTAAATCAATTAATGAGACTTGATAAATTAAGTCACATACATACTTTATTAAGGAAATCGTTAGTACATGACATAATTATATGTCATGAATGTGTGCTTAAAAGAAAAAAGATGAGACCCAAAACCCCTTACAAAATATTAAGGCCAACACCTTCCATTAATATGGTTAGAACCGGAGTTTTATTTCTCGTTTGGGTTGATGGACACATCCATGCCCGGCTTGAACCTCAACATGTTCAAACCATGGAATTAGTTTATGATTAATATAGTTAGAGTCAGAGGTCAATCCTTAGTTTTGGTTGTTGCACACATCCAAGCCTGACTAAACGGTTGAATGAGCTCCAACCATATTAAAACTATTTCTTGATTAATGGGTCAGCCTTAAGCTTGGAGCATCGATTTGTTGTGCCACAGCCAAGGTCGATGTAAGGAGAGGTGCAGTTGGGTGCTATGTATATTGTTGCATACTTGTTAATGAGTTAACAACCCAATGATTTATGCAAACATTCAATTAGTTGATAGCATAAAGTGATAGTTACATATATGTGATATGTAATCGGTATAATTATCTACCTTCATAGCTAAGAATAACTCGATCGCCACAGCCATGGTTGTGCTTATCTATGGTTGGATATCAACCTATTTGAAGATGTTCCTACGATCTCCCAAATTGATAAAAAGGGTTATTCAATTCAAAAAATAAATAGGATTTAATTAATGTATGTTGATGCATTCTTTATCATTCTTCTCACATAAGCTCATTTTGTATTTCTAGGATAATCACTCGATCATGTCTTCTCTGAATTTGCATTCCATTTTGGACACCAATAAACTGACTGAGCCAAACTTCATGGACTGGCTTAGAAACTTGAGGATAGTCCTCAAGGCAGAAAAGCTTGCTTATGTCCTTGAAGATCAACTTCCCAACCATCCTCCAGAAGATGCAACTCCAGACCAGTTAGTGGCCTATCAGAAACATGTGACCGATTCTGAACTTGCGAGTTGCATCATGCTAGCCGCTATGGTACCTGAGCTGCAAAAGCAGCATGAGCATATGGATGCTTATACCATCATCTTCCATCTTCATGAGTTATTTGACGAGCAGGCGAGATCCAAAAGGTTCGAGGTCTCCAGACTCCTCTTCACCTCTAAGATGCAGGAAGGCACTTCTGTCTCACAGTTTGTGTTGAAGATGTTGGGGTACATTGAGCGACTGGGCACACTCGGTTTTGCAATGGATCATGAACTAAGTATTGACTTAATTCTGCATTGTTTGCCCAAAAGTTACTCACAATTTGTGATGAACTATCGGATGAACAAGCTGGAGACTACCATTCCTGAGTTGCTCAACCTGCTGAAGACTATAGAGCCTTCTGTGAAGCAGGATCAAAAGACGGTACTGTTAGTTGGTTCCTCGAAGAAAGGTTCTAAGAGGAAGGCCAAAGAACAGAATAACGGAAAGAAGAAAATGGCCAAAAGGACTGAAAAGACCCCAAAAGGCACTTGCCATCACTGTGGCAAAGAGGGTCTCTGGCGAAGAAACTACAAGGTTTATCTTGAGTCCTTGAAGAAGAAGGCATCCGATGCCCCATACTCTTCAGGTATCTTCGTTATTGAATGTCACTCTATTTCCTCAACCACCTGGGTACTTGATACTTGGTGTAACTCACATATCTGTAATAACATACAGGGGCTAAGGAATAGAAGAAGACTCGTCAAGGGAGAAGCGAATTTGCGAGTTGGAAATGAAGCAAAGATTGCTGCTGTTGCCATCGGAACATATTTACTAAAGCTCCCTACTGGACTTGTCTTAGAGTTGGATAATTGTTATTTTGTTCCTTCGTTAATAAAGAACATTGTATCTATTTCATGCTTGAATGAAAAGGGTTATCATTTAACTTTTAGTAACAATTGTTGTTACATAACTTTAAATGGTGTTCTTTATGGGACCGGAACTTTGTGCAATGGTATCTACACGTTAGATTTATCCGGTGACATTTTCAATATCGAAGTTAGCAACAAACGTGCTCGAATAGATAATCAAATAGACTCCAATACGTGGCATTGTCGTCTTGGACATATAAGTAAGAAATGCATGACCAAATTACACCGATGTGGAATTCTGGAATCATTTGAACCCGGTTCATTTGATACATGCGAATCATGCTTGAAAGGCAAGATAGCCAAATTACCCTTTTCCAGAAAAGGTAATCCAGTGGGAGAATTGCTTGGTCTAATACATACTGATGTATGTGGACCAATGTCAACTCTTGCACAAGGAGGCTATAGCTACTTCATTACCTTTATCGATGATCACTCACGATTCGGGTATGTGTTCTTAATGAAACACAAATCTGAAGCTTTTGAGAAATTCAAAGAGTTCAGAAATGAAGTAGAGAAACAGCTTGGCAAAAGTATTAAGATACTTCGATCCGATCGGGGTGGTGAATACTTATGTCAAGAGTTTCAAGATTATCTTAGGGACAATAGGATATTGTCTCAATGGACTCCGCCATATACACCACAGCATAATGGTGTATCTGAGAGGTGTAACCGAACTTTAATGGACATGGTTAGATCCATGATGAATCATGTAACTCTTCGAAAATCCTTTTGGAGCTATGCGGTCAAGACAGCTGTTTACTTGCTAAACAGAAACCCGACCAAGGTAGTCTCTACTACTCCATATGAGACGTGGAATAGTAAGAAACCTCACTTAAGTCACCTTAAGATATGGGGTTGTCATGCTTATGTGAAGCGGACTGTATCAGACAAATTGGATGCTAAGTCTGATAAATGTCTATTTATTGGATACCCTAAGGAAAGAAAGGGTTACCAATTCTATCATCCCATGGAACAAAAAGTGTTTGTTTCAAGGCATTTGTATTTCTGGAAAAAGTATTTCTTTACATGAAAATAGTGGGAGTAATATTGAACTTGAAGAAGTTCAAGAAACTCCAATAGACATTACAGAGACACCTAGTCTAGACCCACAACCAATAACTCATAATGATGAGCTATCAGTTCAACCTAAAACAACACCACTACTTCGTAGATCTGATAGGACACGCAATATTCCAGAGAGATACATATTTCTCGTAAGTAAATCGAACGACGTGTTACTCGTTAGCGATGACGAACCTATCAGTTATGATGATGTTCTGAAAAGTTAAAAAAGGGACAAATGGCTTGAAGCCATGAAGTCGGAAATCGATTCCATGTACGAAAATCAAGTATGGGACTTGGTTAACCCACCTGAAGGGATTAAGCCCATAGGGTGCAAGTGGGTTTTCAAGAAGAAAACCGACATGGAAGGTAATGTTGTTACCTTTAAGGCTAGACTAGTGGCAAAAGGATATCGTCAGAAACAAGGAATTGATTATGACGAAACCTATTCGCCAGTAGCTATGCTTAAAGCCATTCGGATGCTCCTGGCCATAGCAGCTCATTATGATTATGAGATATGGCAAATGGATGTGAAAATAGCTTTCCTTAATGGAAACCTGCTTGAGGATGTATACATGATACAACCTGAAGGTTTCACATCGGTTGATAAAACCAAAATATGCAAGCTTCGACGATCCATATATGGACTGAAGCAAGCATCCAGGAGCTGGAACATCCATTTTGATGAGACAATCAAAGAGTTTGATTTCTCACAAAATCCTGACGAACCTTGTGTGTACAAGAAGGTTAGTGGGAGTGCAGTCGTATTCCTAGTATTATATGTCGATGACATATTGCTTATAAGAAATGATATATCAGTCTTACAGTCGGTTAAAATTTGGTTGTCCAAAACTTTCTCCATGAAAGACCTGGGAAAAGCAACCTATATCCTTGGGATTAAAATCTATAGAGATAGATCAAAACGGTTGCTTGGTCTTTCGCAGTCTACATATATAGACCGAGTGCTAAAAAGGTTTAGCATGTCGGAATCTAAGAAAGGTTACCTTCCCATCAGGCATGGGATCAACCTTTCGAAGTCTATGTGTCCGCGCACAGAAGATGAGAGGATTTGCATGAATAAGATTCCTTATGCATCCGCGATAGGATCTATCATGTATGCTATGTTATGTATTAGGCCCGATGTATCGTATGCTCTGAGTGTCACAAGCAGATACCAGTCTGATCTAGGAATGGATCATTGGGCGGCTGTCAAGATAATCCTTAAGTACTTAAGAAGAACTAAGGATGTGTTCCTAATATATGGAGAAGGAGATATGATAATACGTGGGTATATAGATGCCAGTTTCCAGACAGATAAGGATGACTCCAAATCTCAGTCCGAATACGTATTTACTTTGAATGGAGGCGCAATAAGTTGGAAGAGTTCCAAACAAGACACCGTAGCGGATTCTACCGCGGAAGCGGAATATATTGCAGCTTCGGAAGCAGCAAAGGAAGCAGTCTGGATCAAGAAGTTTGTCTCAGAACTTGGTGTGCTTCCAACCATTGATGAAGCAGTGCCGGTTTACCGCGACAACAATGGACCTATTGCACAAGCAAAGGAACCAAGGTCTCATCAGCGATCCAAACATGTGCTTCGCCGCTATCATCTGATCAGAGAGATTATAAGTAGGAATGATATACAAATTGAGAAAATTCCCACTGAAAGGAATTTAGCGGATCCTTTAACTAAGGCCTTGCCTCAAAGCAAGTTTGAGGGTCATGTTAGAGCCTGTGGTATTGGATACCGTAGCGATTGGCATTAGGCCAAGTGGGAGTTTGTTAGTAATATGAGGAAGTGTCCTAAGGCAATCGCCTTATGATTGTAATCATTTACTTTAATAAATGAATATTCACTATTTGAGTGTACATGATTGTGTATTTGATTGAGATCTTAAACTCATTCACTGAATGTCCGCAATACAATTCACAGCATGAGAGAATTTGTGATGAATTCACAACTAGTGATTATCTCTACATGTGCAATTGTGAAGTATTGAAATTGTCCCTAGTCGATGAATTGATAAATACGGACACTATCAATTCTGTTGAGACTAGCATGGGTTATTCTCTAATCAGCTGATTCTCACTGGCTGGTGACATTGGGATGTCCGGAGATAAAC
>JAGFNQ010001949.1:866896-909828 GCA_024364735.1 Boesenbergia rotunda | reverse complement strand
CTAACGCGTCATCTAGATGCTTCTGATGAGCATCTCTAACACTACGAGCGGCAGAGGCTGGTGGTCATCATGAACTGCTTGCTCCAGAACGTACAGCTTATGTTCCTGCGTGAGGACTATCCTCAGATTCCTGTACCAGTCCAGGAAATTAGCTCCTAGGAGCTTGTCCTTCTCAAGAACAGATCGTAGAGAGAGAGTGTTCATGTTTGACATGGTAATCTACAAATAAAATGTAGAAAATAAATATCCACCATTGTATCATATTTTATTATCATTTAACTAGGCCTTTAATTAAATGATGCTCCCACTGAATTATAGGGCTTTGGTAGAATCGAGTCATAGATGTGGTAAAACCACACTACTAGATCCACACCAACTAACTATAATTCTCGTAGGTCAAGATCCACATCATACTACGCCTTGAGTTAGCTTTGGCTAAATCGCCAAGACTTAGTATGATCGGTAGGTACTAATTACCAATTACATCTCTATGCAACTCTTGTTTATAGGATCAAGAATTAACATTTATGAATAATCTTAAGTTAGCTTTGGCTAAATCTCCCAAGACTATTGATAAATGCGATCTTGTCCTACCTTTCCAACTATTGGAGTATGCCTATAGTTAGGCTCGATCCAATTGAGCTAACTAGTTACTCAATCTAATTGAGCTCAATCTAACCCAAGCGTGATAGGCGGACCAAGGTTGTCCCTCCGCATCCCACCAAGATTAAATGCATTGCTCTGCTTGGCAGATTCAACAATCGCATATGATCGTGGTAGTATGGGTATCAAGGCTCGTTAGGCATATACGAGTTGATTTCGATTTAGATCTAATCTAATCGATGATGTGCATCGTATTTAGGCATTTATTAAATCTAATTTTACCTAAATATGTATTAGGTGCACATCAAGATGTGGTTCCCACATTACATGTGTATCACATACACTCATGTATATTCTATTCTATACTAACATGCATCACATACATATAAGAAAAAAATAAAATATACAAGAAAATTAAAGTGTGATTAGTCATGGCCCTACTATGATCTTCTCAAGCCAATGAGAAGATCCTTTGGTCAACCTAGGGTCTAGGCAGCAGCTTCTCCAAGCTCCTCCTTCCAGAACCCCATGTGTTGTCGGCTTGTTTCCCACGAGTCCGTCTTCTCCAGAATTTCCTTCATCTTCAATTTTGTACATTACAAAATTTATACTCGAGTTACATTCGAGTCTTAAACTAATTTTAACAGAAATAATAAATAAAAGGCCGACACGCAGGTCGCAATCACAATACAACACACACAACACAAATAACGGCACGCAGGCCGTAATATGAATTACACACATATTTTAATCTAATTAAAATAGGGTCTTGGGCCATGACCATCACACTACTGTACATAATTCAAAATTATGTATTTTACAGAAATTTATCTAATTTTTCTATGTATTTTACGAATTTTATGAGTCACAACTCCACGGCGGTCCCGTTAAGCGGGTTTCGGGCACAATCACGTGACAAGGCCCCTTGCGGGGTTAGGGCGGCGCCCCTACTCACGAAATTAATTTCGTGAGTGTCGTATCGCGATCTAACAGTGCCTAACCCGCTGTCCCAAAATCTATTTGGGCGAAACTTGCCGTTTCGGAGAAGTTTTCTCGGTGGTCGAAGTGTACAAGTGCTTCGCACTCGTTGCTTCGCCTCTACGAGAAAAATACTCACAAAATCCTAAAAATTAGAAAAATTACAGAATCATAAACTACTCTAAATTTTGTATCCCATACAAAAAAAATAAATACGTGCTTCGCACGTGGCTCTGATACCACTGTTGGGTTTTTCGGGCCGCGAAAACCGCCTTTTCGCGTCGCGGAAACCCCGAGAACCCAAAGCCATGGATCTCGTGCGAAGAAAAATTCCGAAACAAAAATCACGTATTCATTTCATGCTCAAAACTCGATCTACTCCTAGATCTAAAGAGGGATAAACCATTTTACCTTTGGTGCGTGCCCCGCTTAATCCCGCTCGCTCCTTTTGGATGTCGGATCTCTAGGACGTCAAGTGCCGTCCCTCTAGAAGTATCCACGCGAACAAAGTGGATGGAGGAAACCCTTTAGGTGTGCTAGCACCTTTCAAGGGTTCGGCCAAGAGGAGGAGAAGAAGAAGAGCACCAACACTTGGAGAGGAAGAAGAGAAGACACACCCCTTTAGGAAAATGGAACCAAAACTTGGTTTTGTTCTCTCATTGTGGCCGGCCACATAATGGCCATTAATGGCCATTAAGTGGCCGGCCATAACCCCCTTTCAATTTGAATTCAAATTCAAATGGGGGGTTACAACCTTTGGAGATGATGTGGAGCATCATCATTGGTCAAATACCAAGCCAAGTCATCACTTGGTCAAGTCAAGGTGAGGTGGCCTTTTGGTCAAGTCAAACTTGACCATTAATCTTCCTTGATGAGGTGGCATCCACACTTAATGCTCTTGATGATGTGGAGCATCATTAATGGTTGGCTCCATGCCAATTCATCACCATGATGTGACATTAAGTCAAGTCTAACTTGAGGTGGATTTGGGTCAAGTCAAACTTGCCTTTTATGGACTTTCCATATTTAGCCAAGTCAAACTTGACTTCATTTTTTTTCTCCATCTATTTGTTCTTTGTGTGTGACCCTATAGGTTCTTGTAACGTTGGCAATGCTTCTAACTTCTTAGAAACATAAGCAATGAGCGGTATCTAGCAACACATCATTGCTACCCAAGTTACAAGAATGTTGAGATCCAACATCACCAATGTGACTACTAATTATGACTTTCATAATATGTGACAATGTCCTTCTATCGTCGATATCTAGATTGATCTTCTATGAAGCATAGACCGTGTCATCCTCCAATCAATCTATGTGTCTTGAACTCCAAGTAGACTCACTATAATCAAATAAGCTCAATATCTCATATTGCCTTATTTGGGCATGGCCATGCACTTAGTGATCTCACTCTATCAAGACTATGATATCTCTCCCGTCATATAGGAGGGATAGATCCCATCTACATCACTCACATCCCTCCGCATAATTTGTTACATACCCAGTAATCGCCTTTATAGTCCACCCAGTTACGGGTGACGTTTGACGAAACCAAAGTACATAACTCCTTATGTAGGGAACTATGGTGACTTCAGGTCTAAGGACTAATAGTCATACTAATAGTCACATGAGAAAGTATATGACACTCATATAACGATCCATGATACTTTCTCATGGTGGGTCATTCAGTATACATTCTCCAATGCATACTCATGTGTCAACTTGATATCTCATATCCATGACTTGTGAGATCAAGTCATCGTGTTGACCTACATGCTAGTCTCTATGCATTAACATTGTCCCTGAATGTTAATACTTGACTAGGAATAATTAAGAGTAGTGTTCTCTATATCATCTCACTATCGATTCAACCAATCGATTGATATAGATATGAACATACTACCAAGGACGTTATTACACTTAGTTATTTGGCACCAATACAAGTAAGTATAATAACCATAATCAAATGCCTTTATATATATATGAAATATGATACAATGAGTCCATACAACAACCATCACATGATTGGCTCTAGGTCTCTCACTAACAAGGAGCTCCTAACTCGGGTCTTGTTCGTTTGCGTTTGCTCTCCTATCTTGCCTCCAGCTCTAGGTTCCTACAAGATAAACAAACACAAGACAAACAAACAATCGTAAGCCTAAATTCTGTAAGTCTACCTGACCTACTAGGCTTTTTCTTGGAGCCAACTTTCCAAGACTTTTCTACCTAAGGTCAACTCCTTAGGGCTTCCCACTTCCTAGCTTCATTAGGACTTTATCTTTCCTGACTTCATTCACCAGGACTTTTACCCAGCTTCACTTACTAGGATTTCATGCCCAACCTGCGATCAGGTCTTTGTGCCCAGCTTCACTCACCATAACTTTGGTATAGAGGAAGAATGATGGTCATACTAAGTCACTTGGTATTAGATATTTTAGTGATTAACTCTAGTGATAATAGGAGATTGTTGGTGTAAGCCCTGAGAGCCAATCATGAGTTGATTAACTTAGGTCATAAAGTATCATATTAACAAATAAAAGGCAATGCTTTAGTTATTATATTTACTTCATGCTTGTGCCAACTAAATAAATATAATAATGTCCTAGAGTAGTAAGTTCTAATCTACATCACATCAATTAGTTGAATTGATTGTGAGAGACTGTCGAGAACACAACTCTTAATATTCTTAGTTAAGCATTAATATATAAGAACAATATTAATACCTTGAGATTAGCATATAGGTCAATTAATGACTTGATCTCACAAGTCATAGATATGAGATATCAAGTTGACATATGAGTATATATTAGAGAATATATACTGAATTGACCCGCCATGAGAATGTTTCATGGATCGTTATTTGAGTACTATAAACTTTCTCATAGTGACTATTGGTACGAATAATCCTTAGACCTAAAGTCACTACGATTCCCTATATAAGGAGTTGTAAACTTTGGTATCATAAAACGTCACCCATAATAGGATGGATTGTAAAGTCGATCACTGGGTATGCAACAAATTATGTGAAGGGATGTGAGTGATGTAGATAAGATCTATCCCTTCCATATGATAGGAGTGTTATCTATGGGCATCTTGATCGAGTAAGACTACTAAAATGCATGACCATGCTCAAATGAGTCGATATGAGATATTGAACTCATTTGGTTGAGTGAGTCTACTTGGGGACCAAGAAATACAAAAATCATAAGAGGATAACACAGTGTCTATACCTCATTGATCAATCTAGATATCAAGAATAGAAGGACAAAGTAATACAAGATAATAGACATGGAAAGGTTAGATCAGATCTCAACATTCTCGTCACTTAGATAGCAATGATGCATTGCTAGATGTCGCTCATTACTTATGTATCTAATGTAGTTTAGATACATTGTCAACGTTACGAGAGCCTATTTAGTTACACATAAAAATATGTTATTTTGGAGATATGTTTATTTTAGTTTTACTAAAATGTGATGAAGTTTAATCCGAAATTGGATTAATTGAGTTAGATTCAAATGAATCCAATTGGACTATAAGATTGAGTTTAATTTGAGTTAGACTCATTTGGATTAGACTCAACTACTTAAGAAAGGTTAATGTTCATTAAAAAAAGTTTAATGAAACATTATTAAAGAGGAATACCAAGAGATAAAAACCACTTATATTCATCCAAAATTAATGGAGCATTGATCTTAGCATTTATTCAAGATTAATAGAGCATTAATCAAAGGAAGATAAAGAGGCAAAACCCTTTGTATTCATTTGATGAATATAAAAGGTTAAGAGTATTCATTGAGATTAATGAATATTAATCCAAGGAGACCAAGAGGCAATGATACCAAGAGATAAGGACCTTTGATATTCATTAGGATGAGTATAAAAAGGTCATTGTGTGAATGACCTTGTTGTTGCTTCCTCCTTCCTACTCTTAGTTGAATGATAACCTCTCCCTCTTCTTCCTCCTTGTGACCGAACCACCCTAGGTGGCTAGCACCACGAAAGTGGTTCCTCTCTGAGACCGAGTTCGTGCATCGAACAAGACATGTTCGTGTGGATACTACTAAAGGCACGACCACTCTGATCGTGCGAAGATTCGTTGAACCAAGTTGCTATAGGGATTACGCTAAGGGCACACAACGAAGGTAACCAATATTATCAACGATGTATGATTATTTTCGCATGGATCACTAGGAAGATATTGTTTTTCCACTGCACAATTTAATTATTTTTCGCATAAGATTCCTACAACATATTTGTCTTAAAATGATATGAGGATTATTTTGAATAATAAACCAAGAATCAAGACATAATGAAAAATCATAGCCTAAGAACATGATTACATCAAGATTTATGGAGATAAAACTCGTAATGAGTTTTCTTTTCAATCTGTAAATAATTTACTATCTAACAGAATTAAATTATTTAATGAGAGATTGTGAGCATGTACAAGAAGTTAATTAATGGTGAGACATTTTAAATTATAAACTCCCTTAAATTTATTAACTCAATATTTGTTAAATTTCCTCCATTAATAACTATGATAATAGTTAGAGTTTTACATGAGTCGGTACAACTCAGCCGTGAGATTATTAGAACATCTATAATTTATCATAATTATTAGAGGGTTAACTTAACTCGAATTCGTTGACTTGTTTAGCTCAGCTAAGGTCAAATGATTTGAGAGACAAGTGTTGAGTTTAAAAGAATATAAGATTTGACAAGAATACATCGAAAGTCATATAGATTTGTGATTGACAAATTAAAGCCTACTTGATAAATGTAACTTGTAGGTATAGCTCAATTGTGTGCTTACTATATAATTCATGGATTCGATCCTACTAAGAATTGTTACCAACCAATTCCTGATTTTAACAGTGGAGGTTATTGAACTCGAATAATATAATAGGAGTTATAAAAATATTTTATTAAATAGATTTCATAAATACTAAAACTCTACTTTAAATTATTATATTTTAGATGATAAGCACAAGTACCTTTTTACTAGGAAGCATTCTCAAGAAAGAGAATACCCTCCTCAGTTCCAACTATCTAGATTGGTATAGGAAACTGAAAATCATCTTGAGACATGAGAGAAAACTTCACATGCTCGAAGATGAATCGATGAAAGAGCCTACGCCCGATGCTTCGAAGGAAGATCAGTCATATTATTCTCAATATCTGGAAGATGCACTAGATGTTCAATGCATCATGTTGTCTTTTATGCCCTTCGAGTTATAGAGGCAGTATGAGTACATGAGTGCTAGGGAGATTGATCAGCACTTGCGTGAGCTCTTCAAATAGAGTGCAAGAGTGCAGCGGTATGAAACCTCTCAAGCACTATTCCGCACCATGCTGGTGGAAGGAAACCAAGTTGAGTCTCATGTACTAAGATGATCAGTTGCATATAGAGGCTATCCAAATTGGACTAGGACATAGTTGTTGGCTTAGTCTTGTTGTCACTACCTCCATCTTTTTCCCAGTTCGTGTTTAACTTCAACATGAATAGCACAAACAAAAGTTTGACTAATCTAATAGCAATGCTAAAAAGTGTTGAGAAAGATATGAAGGTACATCATTCACTGTGTGCAATAATGGTCAAAAAGACCAACAAGCGCCCTAGCATCGAAAAATTTATCCCAAGGCTAATGTAGTGACAAATCATAGATATCAAGCTTAGAAGAAGCTTAAGAAAGGGATACAGGTGCCCTAATATGATGAGAAGGAGGTCATGTGCTTCCATTGTGTCAAGAAAGATCATTGGAAGAAAAACTGCTATATTTTCCTAAAAAAGAATGCTAGTGGAGCGGATGTTTCAAGTATCTTTTGATTGAGTGCAATCTTTCAGTTTCTTCATCATAGGTCATAGATTCTAGAAGTAGTTCTCACATTTGTGCGAACATGCAAGGTCTAAGTGACCGCAGACAGTTGTCCAAGGGCAAGAGTGAGAGTTGCTGTATTAACTGTAAGAACTTATTCAATAAATTTGTCTAGTAGACTTATTTTGAATTTAAAGACCTATTATTTTTCTTAGTTTCTCAAAGAATATCATTTTTATGTCAAGTTTGGACGCCAAGCAATTTGTATTTCAATTCAAGGACAAGTCATGTTTCTTTATTTGAATAATGTGTTTTATGGGAATGGTTCGTTGAATAATAGTCTTTATGTTCGTAACTTAGATAAACCAATTTATTGCATTGAAAGCAAGAAATAGAAATCACATGACTTAAATTTGACATATCTCTGGCACTGTAGATTTGGTCATGTAACCAAGAAACACATTGATAAATAACTTGGTAATAAAGATTTATACTCTTTTGAATTAGAGCTCATAGATACATGCGAAGCATGTCTACAAGATAAAATGACCAGGAAATCTTTCACTAAGATAGGTGAATGGGAAAAGGAATTATTAGAACTCATACATAGTGATGTATGTGAGTCATTGCAAGTTCATGTTAGAGGAGCGTACATCTATTTCGTGACTTTTACCAACGATTTAAGTATATATGGATATATCTACTTAATGAGGTATAAGTCTGAAACTCTAGATAAGTTTAAGGTATTCAAGAATGAGGTAGAAAATCAATGTGGCAAGAAGATTAAGGTCCTTTGGAGTGATCAAGGTGGTCAGTATCTAAGTCAAGAGTTCATTGATTACCTAAAATAGTAAGGGATAATTTTCTAACTTACACCTCCTAGAACGCTGGAGTGGAACGATATTTGGGAAATGAGAAATCACACACTTATGAATATTGTTAGATCAATGATGAGTTATGCAAGTATTCTAATGTCATTTTGGGTCTATGCCTTAGAAACAATAGCATACATACTTAACTGAGTTCTAACCAAGTCAATAGATAAGTCTCCTTAGGAATTATGGTATGGAAATAAACCAAATTAATTTTATCTTAAGATATAGGGTTGTGATGCTTACGTGAAGAATGAAATTTTTGATAAGTTTGCAGTAAGACTCATGAAGTGTGTGTTTGTAGGTTATACCAAAGCTACGATGAGATACTATTTTTATCTCCTAAGCGAGCACAAACTTATTATTTCTCGATATTTTACTTTCTTGGAAAGAGAATTTATTTTTAAAGAAAGTAGTGGGAGTAAATTAAGTCTTGAAGAAATTCCAAAATCTACAAACAGGTTAGAAGATGAATATTGGACGATGAGATAGTGTCATAAGTACAAGTGTCTCCATCTAAGACTTCTCATGAAACACAAGATCAATATAAGTCCGCAAGAATACGCTGAGAGCCAAATAGATATGGTTGGTTGGTAATCGTTTGTTATTTTTGTTTAGCTATTTGAGGAATAATCGTTTGTTATTATATAAAATTTCTTGTTTTGGAAAAATATAGAGGACATCGGTTTTCTCTGTAAGATGTGTATACTGAAAGACATGCTTCTTTTATATATGAACATCTTCATTTTGAAAAGAGAATCACAATTACACTAGGTGCCTGTTTATATTAGTACATGCATAAAGTCCATTACTTTGCATTGTAGATAAAATGGTGTGTGGTGTCACATGGAAGATCATGTTATCAGTTCCTTGCCTAGTATAAGTAGAGGCTCACAACTGAGATGAAAATGAACAAACCA
Source organism: Boesenbergia rotunda (assembly GCA_024364735.1). Taxonomy (NCBI): domain Eukaryota; kingdom Viridiplantae; phylum Streptophyta; class Magnoliopsida; order Zingiberales; family Zingiberaceae; genus Boesenbergia; species Boesenbergia rotunda. The sequence goes on along the minus strand of JAGFNQ010001949.1, from coordinate 900,636 downwards.
TCGGGATGGTTGTAGTGTAATTAGGTGTGGTTGGTCTTGACCATAAAATTACACTGGTGTGTTTTGAGTACATTGAGTAGGATCAAAATCAGAGGTTATCCAATTTGTACTGACTCGATAATTAGATAGGACCTCAGATTTTATTATGGAGTACGATCCCTTAATCCCGATATAATAACGGGCATATATTATTAATTATTATTTCTTTAATTTACCAATGTGCGAGATCTATTCTGTTAGATCGATAGGTCTGGTAAGTTGGGAGATAATATTAATAATATGATGTGCTGTTGATTATTGACAGAATCCATGTCCTGGTGAGTCGGGATGATGATGCCCCCTTGATGAGCTCAAAAGGTTCATCATGCTAAACTCTGCAGGTAGATTTGATCCGGCATGATAATAAGGTTGAGTGATACTAATCAAGGATCCAGAAGTTAATTAATTTGAATTGTCAGTAATTTAAATTAATTAACGGGCATTCGATATCTTAAACACGGGGGGATGGACAACTGATAATATGTGGAGCCCATATAAAAATATGGGGGTTGGTGAGGAAGTTCAATTAAGATCCTTTAGTGGAATGAATTTTAATTAATGGATCGGATTTAGATCCATTGGTGGGCCAAGATCCAACTTCTCCTCTTGGTCCCTACCTTAGCCCTATAAATACCCAAGGAGATCATGAAACCAAGGTTGATCCATGAGTTGACACCCTAAGCCTCTCTCCTCTCTTCTCTCTCTCCTACCCCTCCTTAGGTTTTCGGCTGGCGCCAAGGAGAAGGGGGTTCTCCCCTTCGGTCCTTCCTCTCTTCTTCACCAAGCTTCGACTGTGACTCACAGAGACAAGACAGAGGAGTCCTCTACCTTTTGTGGTGCTCAGCGTGGGTGAAGAAGTCGTCGACGGCCGGTGGGAGGCGGCGCAACCAAACCTTGCGGCGGCGCCGCAAGGATTGAAGAAGGGCTTGAGTTCAGGCTGTTTAGGTGAGGAAGAAGGAGAATTCTCTCTCCTTCTTCATCTTCTTCTCCTTCCTCTCGAGGTTTGCAGTCGGTCCGGAGGCCTTAGAGCTGCTCCGGCGGTCGGCGACGTAAAGGAAGAGGAAAGAAGATGTCGGCGCAAGGGCTAGGGTTTCTTGTTTCAGCTAAGGTGAGAAGAAAAGCTCGGTTAGAGGCCTTGGTGATCTCGGTTCCCGGTAGACCGTCTCCCACACGATGTCTGGGAAGGGAGGGACATAAGGTAGAAGGCCACGAGATGATCGGTATAAACTCTTCCCTAGCTCCTTATGTCTATTATGTGCCATGTTTTAATTGCCTCGTCATTTCATGTTAATTAGTTAATTATTTTGATTATTTGTCAGCTGCCTAGTTAATTAGTTAATTATTTTGATTATTTGACAATTATTTTTATTAATTGTCTATTATGTGCCATGTTTTGATTATTTGTCGCCACAAGAACCTCAATCTCGTTGAGGTGGGCCATCATCTTTAGGACATGATCCCTCACGGGTGTCCCTTCGACCATAGTGGTCGTCATCAGATTCTTCATCGCCAGCTGCCTAGCGGCACGACTCTGGTGCCCGAAAAGCTCCTGAAGGTTCAGCTTCATATCACAAGCAGTGGGCATGGCCTGATGCTGATGTTGCAATACATTCGACATGGATGTCAGAATGTAACACCGCGCCATCTCATCTTCCTTAACCCATTTCTTGTAATGCTCCTTCTGCTCTTCACCAGAATTGTCGCCAGGCTTATCAGGACATTTTTCGGTGAGCACAAATTTATACTCTTCAGCCGTAAGGACAATGTCAAAGCTTATTTTCCAGTCTATATAGTTGGGGCTAGTAAGTCTATTCTCCTTAAGTATTGTAGCTAGTGGGTTAAAAGTCATTTTGAAAATCCTGAGAATCACAACTCACACTACTTTAGAAATCGAAAATAAATTGATTCCTCACAACAATAAATTTTCGAAATCAACCAACACCTCTAAAACCGAGAAATTCGCATGCCACGATAGTGTGGACGTATACAAATTTCCACATTCGTAAGAGGAGGTTTTACCCATTAATCTTACTATCTTGTCAACCTAACTTTTTGACAAGAAAGATTAATAGTTGGTCCACTTCGGCTCTGCAAAATAATAGCAGTGACTCCGATGGGGAGGATACTATTATTCGCATCTAAGTGTTCACCATTACACGACACTAAGAAAATTATCTCTGATTATGTGCCTTTCGATGGGGAAGTACACACGCTCTTTAACAATTTTCTATAGTCTTTTCCGACCCAGTGATCCGCAGAACAAGTCCATCCGATGGGGAGGAAGGCACTCAGAGCCGACACGTAGACTTGTTCGCATCACTTATCGAATTGTAATGGAAGCCATGGGACCCTTAGGATCCCTCTCCCACTTAGTAATTTATCACGAGGAATTTTAACTAGCACATTCACACAACAAGCACATAACCAACATATGAAAAATAGAAAATCCTAGATTTTCCAACTTTCATGGCCTTGGTCTCTAATGCGCCTCCAGTCGTGTCGTCACCTCGTCAACCCTGAGGATTTATTAATTACAATAATTTGCAAAACCATTCACACAATCATTATTTGGCCATGACAAGTTGGAATCTCGTGCCTGCAACACAAAGTTAGCCTATGCATATCCACATATCATCCAGTTAAATAAAATGTATGAAAATGCAAAAAAAAAAATTAACTAATCTTCAAACACACAAAGCCGGAAACCTCAGCTCTGATACCAATTGTTGGGTACGGCTTGGTGGGTTTCCTAAGCGGATACCTGGTCGATCTGAGAGACCTCTCTATGCCTACGGATTAAAAATTAATCCGAGTGAAGAGCCGTCTCCCATCGACCGTCTCGTGCCGTATCGAACGGTTCAAATTGCAACTTAGCCAATTACCAAAATTGGTCTTGCAATTTGCTCGACCGTTCGACCGCGGAAAAGGTGACGAGTTGATCGCCGGCTCTTGTGTTTATGGTCGGGGTCTAGTTAAATAATTATTGACTATGATACGCAATCAAAATAATTAAATAACAAACATGAAATGACTAGGCAAATAAGTAAGACACAAAATAAGAACATAAGGAGCCAGGGAAGAATATACCTTCCGTTACCTTACGATCTTCTACCGTATGACCCTCCCCTCTTGGACGTCGTGTGGGCGACGATCTACCAAGAACCGTGGTCACCAAGTTGATCCCTTCTCTTTGTGCCAACCAATCCCTTACCAAAGGGATGTTGCCGGCCGCTCCTAGGAAGAAGATAATCGAAACACAAACCCTACTACTTCTCATCTCCTCTGTCGGTGTCCTAACTGTGAGTTGCTCCAAGACAAAATTACAACCAATTTTGATCCTTGAAGAACAACATCTCCACAATCAAATCCAGCGGCCGACGTCCAAAACCTGTCCACAGGTTTCAACCGGCAGCCAAGTTGCTAACGCAACCTTGGCCTTTCCTCAGCGCCCTTTCCTTCTCCTCTTATGCACTTGCTCACGGGCCTTGGTAAAAATTGCAGCTGCCTCCAATTAACTTCACCAAAAGTTGAAGTTTCAAATTCTCCCATCGGAGAATTTTTGGACATAAGCAACAGTTGCATGGCATGAAGCAATTAATTGCATGAAGCAATTACATGCCATTAATTGCATGAAGCAATTATCATTTAATTGCATAAGCAATTAAACTTTTGAAACGTCCAATTTAATTCCCATGGAGCAATTTAATTGCATGCCAATTTAATTGCGTTACAATTAAATCCTTGGAGCAATTAACCTTGAAGAAGGCTGATGCCTCACGCATCCTTTGAAGCAAACCGTGCCAATTTGCTTTCCACCAAGCTTAAACAATCCGCACGCAAACTTGATCCTCCAAGTCTGTACATGTTGCATGAGAGCAACTTGTATTTCCCAAAGCTTGAACAAGCTGTATGCAGGATTGATTATCCAAGCATGGAGTTGGCGCCGAGAGAGAGATGGAGAGAGAGAAGGAGAGGAGAGGAGAAATCCTAGGGTTTTCTAGTGTTCCATTGGATTAAATCATCCAAAAGAATCAACTTGGTTTCATGCCACATGGGGTATATATAGGGCTACGATAGGGACCATGAGGAGGAGTTGGATCTTGGCCTGCTAATGGACCTAGTCCATTAATGAGGATCCATTCCACTAAAGGGCCTTCATTGAATTACCTCACCAACCCTCATATTTACATATGAGCTCCACTTATTACAAGTCGTCCATCCCCCCGTGTTTAAGATTTCGAATGCCCGTTAATTAATTAAATTACTGACAATTTAAATTAATTAACTTCTGGATCCTTGACTAGTACCACTCGACCTTATCATCATGCCGGATCAAATCCACCTGCAGGGTTTAGCATGATGAACCTTTCGAGCTCATCAAGGGGGCATCATCTACCCGACTCACCAGGACACGGATTCCGTCAATAATCAACGACACATCATATTATTAATATTATCTCCCAACTTACCGGGCCTATCGATCTAACAGAATAGATCTCGCCCATTGGTAAATCAAAGAAATAATAGTTAATAATATATGCCCGTTATTATATCGGGATTAAGGGATCGTACTCCATAATAAAGTCTGAGGTCTTATCCAATTATCGAGTCAGTACAAATTGGATAACCTCGTGTTTTGGTCCTGCTCAATGTACTCAAAGCACACTAGTGTAATCCTATGGTCAAGACCAACCACACCTAATTACACTACAACCATTCCGATGGGTTGTCCAATTCCATCTCGGTTGTGGGCCTCTATTTATACTAAGTAAGGAACTGATAATATGATCGTCCGTGTGACACCACACACCATGTTATCTACAATACAAAGTAATTGGACTTCATGCATGTACTAATATAAACAGGCACCTAGTGTGGTTGTGATTCTCTTTTCAAAACAAAGATGTTCATATATATAAAAGAAGCATGTCTTTCAGTATACACATTTAACACATAACTCTTCTGACGATCTTGAGCCTCTAACATACAGCGTCTGATAGTACGGACTAGCTCTGCGTCACACTGAATACTCTGAGGTCCTAGCAACTGAGATTTCCTAACCTCCTCCCAGAAGGTGGGTGTCCTGCAAACCCTACCATACAACGCCTCAAATGGTGTCATCTGGATAGTCGAATGATAGCTATTATTGTTGGCAAACTCAACCAAGTGCAGGTGATATTCCTAGTTACCTCCAAAATCCATAACACAGGATCTCAGTAAATCCTCAAGAATCTGAATGGTACGCTCTGACTGTTCGTATGTCTGCAGATGAAAGGTTGTACTGAATTGAAGCTCAGTACCCATGGCCTGCTGTAAACTCTACCAAAACCGCAACATGAAACGTGGGTCTTTGTCTGATATGATGCTCAGAGGGATACCATATAGTCTGATAATCTCACGGCAGTACAACTCTGCTAGCTTCTCCAGTGAATCTGTCCTCTGAATCCCCAAGAAATGAGCAGATTTGGTTAATCGATCAACGATCACCCAAATTGTGTCATGTCTTCTCCGAGACCTCGGTAAGCCCACAACAAAATCCATAGTGATGTGCTCCCATTTCCACTCAGGAATAGGGATCTTCAGGAGTAATCCAGTAGGTCTCTGCTACTCGGCCTTCACCTGCTGGCACACCAGACATCAAGCTAAAAAATTCGCGATGCCTTTCTTCATACCGTTCCACTAGTAGGAACGTCTCAAATCTCGGTACATACGGGTTCCACCAGGATGTATAGCAAACAAAGATCGATGAGCCTCCTGAAGCAACTCCTCCAAGACCGGATGTGACTTAGGTACGCACAATCTCCCTCGAAAATATAGAATACCCTCATCATCTCGTGTAAAGTCAGTTTGCTACTCTGAGGCTATCCGGCTGCCTAGGAACTACATATGCTAATCACAGGCCTGAGCCTCTCTAATCTTCGTCCTGATCGAAGACTGAGCAGCAATAGTCACTAATAACCCTTTCTCTGTCTAACCCTGCTACTCCAGTCCCAACTTTGAGAAGTCTAAACCAAGTCTGTGACCATAACCCGGTGACATGCTGAACACTCCGAGATTTTTTGCTCAGTGCATCTGTAACCACATTAGCTTTCTCTAGATGGTAGCTAATAGTATAGTCATAATCCTTCAAGAATTCCATCCATCTCCTCTGATGAAGGTTCAACTCCTTCTGAGTGAATAGATACTTGAGACTCTTGTGATCTATGAAAATCTCAAACGTGACGCCGTAGAGATGGTGTCTCCATATCTTCAGGGCAAAAATAATGACTGCAAGCTCTAAGTCATGAACTGGATAGTTCTTCTCATACTCCTTTAATTGACGAGAAGCATAAGAGACTACCCATCCATGCTACATCAAAACTGCGCCCAAACCCTGATGTGATGCGTCAGTGTAGAGTACGAAATCGTCCTCTCCCGAAGGTAACACCAAAATAGGCGCAGACACCAATCGTCGCTTGAGCTCCTGAAAACTGGTCTCACAAGCCTCTGTCCAAACAAATTTCATGCCCTTTCTGGTCAGACGTGTCAACAGTGAAGCAATGCTGGAAAACCCCTCAACAAATCATCGATAATAACAAGCCAATCTGAGAAAATTGTGCACCTCCTAAATTGACTTCGGCTGCTCCCAACTGGTGACAGCCTCGATCTTTTGGGGATCTACGGATATACCTCTACTAGAAACAACGTGTTCGAGAAAACCCACAGAAGAAAACCAGAAAGCACATTTGCTGAACTTCACATACAACTACTCTCGCCGAAGCGTCTCCAGGATGATGCGAAGATAGCGTGCATGTTCCTTCTTGGAACGGGAGTAAATTAGAATGTCGTCGATGAAAACAATAACAAACTGATCCAAATACTCTATAAAGACCCAATTCATCAAATCTATGAATATTGCAGGAGCATTAGTAAGCCCAAATGGTATTACCAAAAACTCATCATGTTCGTACCGGGTGCAGAAAGTCATCTTCTGGATATCTGAATCGCTGATCCTCAACTAGTGATATCCTGATCGCAAATCAATTTTAGAATACACTGATGTATCCTTCATCTGATCAAATAAGTCTTCGATACGAGGTAGGGGATATTTGTTCTTGATGATCACTGCATTCAACTGTCTGTAATCGATCCATAATCTCATAGAACCATCCTTCTTCTTTACGAATAGAACTGGCGAACCCATGGAGATACGCTAGGATGGATAAATCCCTGTCAAGCAACTCTTGAAGTTGGACCTTTAGCTCATCCAACTCCTTAGGCATCATACGATACGGAGCCTTTGATGCCGGTGTTGTCCCCGGAATCAACTCAATCATGAACTCGACTTGTCTTCTGGGATGCAAACCAGGAAGCTCCTCTGGAAATACATTTGGAAATAGTCGGACCACTGTAACATCCGAGAGCTGAGGGTTATTGTTGTCATTTGTGCTGATCAGTAACAATAGAAAACTCTGACATCCGTATGACATAAGCTTCTGGGCTTGAAGTGCAAAGATAATCTAAATCCCATCATCTCTGGTGCCAATGAATTCCCACGAGGGTTGGTTCGGAGGCCGAAACGTGACTACCCTCGCTTGGCAATCGACTGTGGCATGATAAGCCGCCAGCGAGTCCATGCCCAGAATAATATCAAACTCTACCATCTCAAGAACTAACAGATCCACGGTGAGAATATAATCGCCGAAATCCAATGGGCACGCCTTGACTTCCTGCGTGATATCCAATAGCTCATCGGATGGTAGAGACACTGATAGACGTTATGATCTAAGGGTAGGTAACCTACTAATCTTTCCAATAAATAACCGTGATATGAAATAACTGGAACTACCGATATCAACAAGTAATTCAGCAGGAAATGCATAAACTAAAATCATACCACGGAAGACCGATCCATCGGTCCGCTGTGCCTCCTCTTTGGTGACTGCACAAACTCGTCCTGTCTCTGGAACTAGAGGTGGCAACGCCAAAACCTGCTGAGGCTGAGATGGTGACAATGTTGGTGCAGGAAGCACCCAAGTCAAACTTGTGTTTTGATAATGGCAAAGGGTTCAAAAGTTAAGGTGTTATTGTGATCTAACAAGATTACTAAGTGTGCAGGAAAAGTCCTAAGTACACTAGGCAAGAAGTCCTGGCAAAGGGTTGGGCAAGAAGTCCTGGTCAAGGACTGGGCAAGAAGACCTGACCGGAAGTTGGGCAAAGAAGTCCTGGTCGAGGACTGGGCAAGAAGTCCTGACAAAGGGCTGGGCACCGAAGACCTGACCGGAAGTTGGGCAAGAAGTCCTGGTCGCGGACTGGGCACGAAGACCTGGTCAGGTGGATTGGGCAAAAGTCAAACCGGAGGAGCCGGTTAGCAAAAGTTAAACTCTCCTGAGAGGAGTAGGTGAGGATGCGTTCCCTGTACGAGGGAGCAGTAGGTGTCGGTTCGACCTAGGGTTCCATTTGGGAAACCAAAAGTCAGAACCAAGACAGCTTAGGTTGTATACAACTACACTACTAGGTAGGGTATCTCTAATGCCAACAATCCTAGTGGTGCTTAATGAACATCTAAGTACTCGCGTACGAGCAGTACTTTACAGAATCGAAAATCAATGAGAGACTGTACGAACATAAAATATGAATTAACTTGAAGGTCAAACACTGAATGGTATCAATGGACGATATAAAATAAACAACAACAAAGAACAAGGTCAAGCAGTCCTACTCAGACATACACAGTCATGTATTTATGATAAAGGAACTACAAGAATACAAAGGAAAAGTACTCACCTTTTATGTAGAACGTATATGAGAAGAGAATCTCTCATGATCAACTGTGAAAGTTTACAGTCAAGGTCATGTATCAAGATTAGAATTATTTATACAATTAAATAAATTAGCCAATAAAATACTAAACATGTTTTAGTTTTATCTTGAGTCCTTTGATTATTTCCCGATTGACCACTTTGGCTTGGCCATTGCTTTATGGGTAAGCGACTAAAGTGAAAGCCTGATGAATACCTAGCCCGTCGCACTATTTCTTGAGCTTAAGACCTGAAAATTATCTGCCATTATCCAATACCAATTTATGAGGAATTCTATACCTACAGACAATATCCTTCCACAAGATTTTCATTACAGCGGCCTCAGTAATTTGGGTGACTAGCTCAGCTTCAACCAACTTGGAGAAGTATTCTACTAGAACCAGCAGAAACTTCTTCTGTTGTGGTCCAGTCAGATATGGACCGACTATGTTCGTCCCCCACTGATCGAAGGGGTAAGAGACTGTAAAGACCCGAAGTAGTTTAATTGGGCGATGAGTGATATGCTGATGCTTTTGGCAAGATTCATACCTGGTGGCGAACTTTTTAACATCTGCCTGCAATGTTGACCAAAAACATCCAGCTAGAATAATCTTCTTAGCCATTGATTGGCCGCCTACATGACTCCCGCATATGCCTTCATTTCCCGCATGACATACTCAATGTCCCCCAGGCCGATGTACTTGAGTAATGGCTTGGCAAATACTCTTTTGTAAAGCTGTTCCCCGACCAACGTATACCGAGCGACCCTACGCTTAAAGAGTCGGGTTTTTTTTTTTACATAGAGAGATTTTTTTTCCACAAGTATTCATCCATACATACTTGTTTTCCCCCCACACTTAAAACCTGCCTCAGACAATGGGACAAAACATGATAACATCTAAAACTCACCATAATAGAGGCTGATAATAGACAAATAAAAATGTACTCATCATGCAATCACCCTATGCTCTCATGCTCAAGGGAAGAATAAGCTAATAAAGATATGACAGTGAAAATATAATGGCAATGAGAAGATCTGACAAAGGAAAGGCAATGAAACATGGAAGCAATAGGTGAAATGCTCACTGATATCAATAGCAAAGTAGAGGGAAAAACTAGGAGATCAACAAGAAAATTTTCCTCCATCATATTCATGTAAGCTTATGCTAATGTAATTTCAAAAAGAATCAAAGCAAGTTCTAGAGTGTCAAGTATCACAAATGCTATCACACATAGGAGTATTAAGGCTAAGCATGGTAATATCCTCACTAGGTGAATAATAAAATGGCATGCTTAATCTAACAAGATAGAGTCCATCACCACAACAAATGACGAGATGCAATTAATATCCCCAAGCATACCAAGGAAACCAAAACTCAATAGTCAAACTTAACCATCTTTTATGATTCTCAAAGCATAATAAAGGAACATGTAGGGAAATACAACTGGAAATTAAGCAAGGTTTATTCAAGACCAAACAAAATGCAAAATGAGGAAGCAAAGTATGAATGCAAAGTATGAAAGCAAACAAACATGCAAGTATGGACATAAAGAAAAATAAGAAAAGAAAAGAAAAGAAACAAACTCCCCTTTATGCCTGGCGGCTGGAGTCGATTTAGAAGTAACATCCATCCCGGTGGTGGTGGGGTTTGGGTAGTCGAGAGAGCATTCGTCACATGATCTACGTCATAGTGCACTGCTCCCCCACACTTCGACTTTGCATGAGTGTGTTCCGGTGGTCGAAGGCGATTCAGGTACAAAGTCCACTTAAGAGGTGAAGTGCTACAAGTCAAAGTAAGAGCAACTCCTCCCTCTTGATGTTTTTTAGAAGTCCTTCCAGGAGGTTGGAGTCTATTTAATTGTAGCATCCACTCCAGAATCCTACGGCACCCTGCAAAACCATGAATAGAAAATACTTCCCGCACACATGCAGGGTAAGGAAGACATGAAATACAAACCACCTCTACGTAAAATGTATCCAGAAATGAATCACAACCAATAAAATCAACTTTGGGTACCTCTATGAATCTTTCATAATCATTCTCTAGATAAGGTGTATCAATAAATGCATCACCTCCAATGAAATCAACTTTAGGTACCTCCATGAGTTTTTCTGCAAAATTATCCTCTACAAAGAATGTATCAGGACATGCATCACAGCCAATAATTGTGTCAAAAATTTCACCACAGCCAACAAAGTCAACACTGGATACATCCATGAATTTTTCACAATCAGGCTCAATACAAGATGAATCAAGAGATGTATCATAACCAATAATAGATACCTCAATGAATTTTTCAAAAGAAATAGGAGGATTACTTACCTGATCGTGCTGAAGAATACCTGGAGATTCTACAAGAGTAGATGTAACTGTGGTCTCCTCCTGGTCAAGTACATACTCCACTTCAAGTTCAGGTTCTGGTGGACATCCAACTGAAACAGGTGATTCTTGGGTTCTTGCTTCCACCATGCAAGTCCCTACACTTCCATACTGATCTTCTGAATCTTCTAATATATCAGTCAATGGTGGTGGTCCCTGGGGCTCAGTGCAATCCCCTATACCTATAGATTCATCTGCAATGCATGCTTCATCAATCATATCTGCCACAACCATTTTAGAACAATTAGGACCAACAAAAACTATATCATCATAAAATAAAAGATGAGAAGGGTCCTGTAGTGCTTCAGAATCAAGTCCAAGGATGTCACAAGCTTTTCCATCCATCTCCTCCACTGCCTCTATAGATAATGACTGCCCAGTAGGTATGGGTGGTCCCTGGGGCTCAGTGCAATCCCCTACACTCTCAAACCTATCCTCTGAAGGCATCTCAATCAATATAGGTGATCCCTGAGGCTTAGTGCAATCTCCTACACCTATAGAATCATTCTGAAACTGTCCATAGCCTTCTTGATGCTGCTGAAATGGAGCGTTACATTGCGAAAAATCCTTCTCAAATTGCTGCTGAATCTGAGCGCTAATCTGGGTGCTCAACTGCTGAAGACTCCTCTCCTGATGTTGAATCTGAGCGCTGAGCTGAGCGCTAAGCTGCTGCAAATCCCTCTCTTGTTGTTGAAGAAATTGAGTGAGAAGGGGCTCCAAAGTGGGTGGAAGCTCCGGTTCGTGTTGCTGAACCGGATGTGACCATGAAAGCATAGGATCATCCTGGAATGTCTGTAGGTTCTGATATGCTGGATATGGCTCAGTAAATTGACTTTGTGTATCCTCATACCTGAAATATGACTGATCCCCCCAATTAGAATCATAGGAATTAGAAAATGAGTTATACCTATCTGAATGTTGAGGAGTAGCTTGAGAAGGTAATTGGCTCGATCCCTGGGCTAGCATTTGCTCCCATCCACTAATTATTTGTTCAACGCGTCTTTGCAAGTCTTGAAGAGTGGAATCATTCTTTTGTTGCCCTTGCTGTAATAGAATCTGTTATTGGAAATTATTGCTCTGAAAATTCTGGTTGTATAATTGGAATTCTTGCTGTGCATGTTGAAAGCTTTGCTGAAAATCTGAATTGTAACATTGCTGAAAATTCTGAAATGATGGTTGCAATTGCTGTGGTGGTTGATTGAAATATTGGCTTTGCTGAAAATCTGAATAGGGCTGCTGAAATTCTTGAAAATGCTGAAATTGTGGCTGCCCTTGCTGAAATTGATAATCTGGTTGTTGAAAATCTGAATATGACTGCTGCTGAAATTGTTGACCCGGCTGCTGGTAAGTAGATGAATAAGCGTGCTTAAACATATCTTTTAGTTCCATTAAAAATTTGATCTCTAACTGTTCATTTGAAGACATTTTGAACCTGCAGTCCTGTCACAAAACAAACAAAATGGCAGCACCCGTACACAAAAAGATAAACCCAATAAGAATAGAATCAAATCCTAAAATTATCAAACACCACTACACTCCCCGGCAACGACGCCAAATTTGATAACCGTGTTTTAGTCGTTTTACGGTTTCAAATACAATTAAAATATCGAACTCCTCTTAACTAATGTAGTATAGAGTAACTCGAGTCGTCTCTCTCAAGGAGTGTAGTGATAGGTTAATAATCGTAGGATCGTATGTTATTGCTTTTGGATTTTGGATATTAAACTGGGGTTTAGATTTGAAAACTAAGACTACGAAATGAAACAGCAGAGCACGTATGAAATCTAATCCTACTTAATGAAAGACAATGCGAGTAAAGAGGATCTAATCTACTCTAAACTAAACTTGCAAGGAAACGAAAAGCAACCTAAAGTAAGCATTTAGGGAACTAGAGCACAAATGAAATCTAACCTAATTGCATCAAATTAAAAGACAACTATAAGAAAACCTAAAGCGATCAAACTAACAAAACATTGCAAGAATCTAAGATGAGAAATTACGAAATTAAAGTAAAACAATTGGTTGGGACATTTCATCGAACACATGGTAGGCATGAAAGAATTCAATCACAGTACGTGCAATCCAAACATGGGGAATCAAGCATCAATACAAGAATTCATCATCAAACACATAACAAACATTCAAGAACAAATCAAACAATCGAAGGCTGCCGGAATGGATCTGAAGAACTGCTGCCGGATGAAAGATTGGATGAAGAGATGCCGCTGTGAAGAAGACAAAGAAATGAAGTAAAAACTGTGAAGGAAAACAGCTACGAAGGGGTGTTGCCGAATCTGATGAAGGCTGGAAGAAGAACAGTTGCCGGCTAGGGTTCGAGGAGGCGGCTTGCGTGACTCCTCTTCTGCCCTAATGTGAGGTTGGTCTGCGGTGGAGAAGAGATGAGGGAGGAGAAAAAGGAAGGGTTGGCCGGCGGCAGCGAGATGGTGAAGAGCCGCTGGCCTTAGGGAAGGAGATCGAGCGGGCGAGAGGTGGGAGTCCCCTGGAGCAGTCGCGGATCAGCCGAGGGAAGATTATTCGTGTCTGTAGATCGATCGGGCTAAGAAGCTGGAGTCGGGGTGCCGCCCAGTCCCTTGTGCGCCTGGGTTCAACCCTCGTGTTCAGCCCAGCAGCCCGGACCAGCTTTGTCTCCAGCCCAGCTTGTATTCAGCTCAGCTCTAGCCCAACAGCAGGGTTCAGCTTCAGCCAAGGCTTGAGTTCGGCCAAGCTCCTTTCAATTCAGCTCATCCGACCCTTGTCTGACCAAGCAGTTCGGTTCAGCCCTGGGTTCGGCCCAGTCAAGTCGAACCTCTTCTTGGGTCCAAATTGGGTTGGCTGACTCGAACCATCTTCATTTGAATTGAACCAAGCCTTGGTCCAAGGTCCAATCTTTAATTCCCTACAAAAATCATGAAATAATACCAAAATTTAGAGGAAATTATAATGAGCTCCAAAAATAAATCCTACTCGTAAAATATAGTATAAACATGGTTTAAGCACACGATAGGATAAAAAAATGCTAAATAAAGGAGCAAATAATATGGCATAAAATGCTAGTTATTAGTCTTCTCGGGCAAGAGGAACCTTGTGGTATCCCTAGTACGCGTCCAACATTAAGATAAACTCACAACCGAAGGTTGAATCCACCAGCTGATCGATACGAGACAAGGGGTAGCAGTCTTTAGGGCATGCTTTATTTAAATCCCAGAAATCAATACAAACCTGCCATTTTCCCCCGGGTTTGGGGACCAATACAACGTTTGCCAACCAGGTCGGGAATTACACTTTCTGAATGTGTCCCACTTTCAGCAACTTTGCCACCTCCTCTCTAATTATTTTGTTTTGTTTTAGAGCAAAGTGTCTTCGCCTTTATTTTACTGGTTAAGCTCCTGAAGTGATATACAATTGGTGTATGGTGAAGGCAGGAGAAACCCCTTTAATCTCATTCGTGGCCCATGTGAAAACATCATAATGGTTGACCAAGCAATTAATTATCCTGTCTCTATGTTTGGGGCTCAGGTCCGTAACGATTCTTATAACTCCCTCGCCTGATGAGAATGTACCTGGACCTCTTCTCGCTCAACCTCCCAGCGTTCCTCCTTGACCTCCTCCTTCACACAGAGCTCTGCTAAGTCGATTTGCTAGGTCTCGTGAGTTTTCAGGCTCTTGTGGGATTCTATTCTGACTTCCCTGCTATAACATCGCCGAGAAACTAGCTGATTCCCCTTAACCTTAGCCACCTGATCTCCAATTGGAAACTTGATCTTCTGGTGATAGATCGAGACCACAACTTAGAATAAGCTAAGGGCTGGTCTCCCCAAAATGACATTATATGATGATGGGGCATCCACCATCATGAAGGGAGTACTCCTTGTCCTCTGTAAGGTATCATCTCCCAAGGACAGGGACAGAGAGATTTGTTCGAGCGGTTGCATCCGATATCCAGTGAAACTGAGCAGTGGTGTTGAGATGGGGCACAGTTCACCCCTCCTCTACCCGCATCTAATCTAGCGTCGCTTTGTACAAGATATTGACAGAGCTTCCTATACCAACGGTTGCATCCGTTTCACTTCATAATTAGCTATGCGGGCATGAATTACCAGTGCATCTTCATGGGGAGCCTCAACATCCTCCAAATCATCAGGGCTGAAGTAGATGGCAGACCCTTTGCGCCTCTCCCTATTCGTCTTAATTGCATAGTTTTCCAACCTACACGTGTGAGACTTCCTGGTCTGATGGGAATTTCCGTTAGTCGAGCCTCCCGAGATCATCCCGACGTGGCCCGATGGAGGTCCCTGAGCAGAAGCCTTGCCCTTCCCCGGGTCTCGCCTTGGAGAAATAGATCGGCGAGGTGAGGACTCCTTGGATCTCTCCTCAAAAGGCGACCTAGTTCGCCTCCTGGGTTCCTCTTCTCCCAATTGTCGTCACCTAGGAGATCGGCTTCGGTGCGGGGATTTTCATCGATACCCCGAGTTGCTCCACTTCTTGCATGGCTTGATACCGTCGTCCTTGGATCTCCTGCTCTTCAAAGTGTAGCACTCCTCTTGGGAGTGTATAGTACTACCATGAAAATTATAATACTTCTCAAGCTGTGTTGGTCCTTTAGTGTTCACCGTTCCCACCAACCTCTTCTTGTGGTCCCAGTGACTCTTGCCTGAGCAGGAATCCTTCGCCTGGGTAGGAGCAGGCGGCTCCATTCTTTCAGATCATTTCGAGATTTGAAGAGGTGCCCCTGCCGAATCCTTTCAACGGGTGTGTTGCACTTCCTCCACATTGGCATGTTTGACTAACCGCCCCAATAGGTCATCAAAACTGGTCGGTGGCTTCTTCACGAGAGACCGGAAGAAATCTCCTTTAGCTAGTCCCTGCGTAAAGGCGCTGATAAGTGTTGAGGCAATCTGTGGTCCGGAGTGACCAAGTGTTTTGATGTTTGGGCAAAGGGTTTAAGTTAGGTTTTCCTTGTATTCTCATATGTGTATGTTGAGTGTGCAGGTTGTACATGTTTACACATGTTGAGTAAGCTGAGGCAAGGGACAAGAGCTGAGGGAGGAGGACTCCAAGGGCAAGCCGGGAAGTGAACTTCAAAGGGCACACAAGAAGGATGGCATGGAGGCAAGTCGAGGACTTGCGTGCGCATCCGAGGGACGATAGCCGGTGGAAGAGGACTTCAAGGGGCAAGCCAAAGGAGAGGACCTGAAGGCACACGTGGAGGAGGGCCAAGAAAGTGAGTAGGAGTGCTGTGGTAGGCTGGGCAGTCGACTGGGGGTTGTCCAGTCGACTGCCAAAACTCACAGAATGATTTTTGCCCTGGACCAGTCGACTGTTCTGGGAGCAGTCGACTGGTGTACAGCTGGATTCCAATGTTGGGGTTGTCAATGGTCGAATTCTGAGTGGGGCAGTCGACTACCCTGGGAGCAGTCGACTGCCATCGAGGTTTTCAGCCCAAGTTCTATTTAAAGAGAACTCGGTTTGGGCTGAGCTTCTTGACGAAACAAGTTTGGTTAAGGCTTGTTAGTAGTCTCTTGAGTCCAGATCGTGTCAAGGTGCTGTGGCGAGGTTTCTCCACCCACAAGGAGCAACGAGGGCTAGCCGGAGGTTATCCGGGGATTGATCCACCGACGGATTCTTGGATTAGTCACCCGTCCGGGGTGGATACCAAGTAAATCTTCGTTGTTAGCATTGATCAGTATTATTTTTATTGTTTTATTGTATATTCCGCTTGCGCTAACATCTTTGTAGATAAAACGACGAACAATCGCTATTCACCCCCCTCTAGCGTACTGGAAACGATCCTACAATTGGTATCAGAGCGAAGGACCGCTCTTGATCGGACTAACCGCCAAGAGAGCACACGCTAGAGGAAGAAAGACATGGAAGATAAGTTGGGGGAAGATATCTACACTCCACCGCCCTACGATCATGAAGATTTCAACTTTTGGAGGGCGAGAATCAAGACTTGATTCGGGATGGAGTGGGCGTGTCGAATCGCGCTTGAAGAGCCTTATGAGACTCCAAAGGATAAGCACGGGAAGAGGCTTAGGCCTAGATATTGGAGTCAAGAACAACAAGATCAAGCGAAAGCAAACGAGAAGGTAATTAGCATTTTGGTAAATATTTTACCTAATAACATTTTGAGTTGTGTAGGTGAATATAGAATTATGGGATAAAGTCAAAGAATATCATGAAAATCCTACACAAATTCAAGAGCCCAAAGAAATCAATTCATTGGTTCAAGAAGTGGAAGAAGAAAGTGAGCGATCATCCACCTCATCTGGAGAGGAGGAGGTCACCACCTCAAGAATTGAGGGGGAGGAGAGACACTCATCTACACAAGAACAAGAGGAAGCATCTTTTTCATCCAAGGTTGAAGAGAAAGTCAACCTAGCCTCTACCTCCACCAAAGCTAAATCGAAAGAGCACATCACATGCTTTGGCTGCAACGAAAAGGGGCACTACAAGGACAAGTGCTCAAAAGGTAAAAAAGAGGTACACTCTAAACCTATTCTAATTAAATTAAATTCTAACATAAAGTGTAGAACTGGAGAAACCCAAGAGAAGAAGAGGAGGATTCGATGCTTCACGTGTGGTGAACTGGGGCACTACTATTTGTGATATGAGAGAAGTGTCCTAAGGCAATCGCCTTATGATTGTAATCATTTATTCTAATAAATGAATATTCAATATTTGAGTATACATGTTTGTATATTTGATTGAGATCTTAAACTCATTTACTAAATATCCGCAATACAATTCACAGCATGAGAGAATTTGTGATGAATTCACAACTAGTGATTATCTCTACATGTGCAATTGTGAAGTATTGAAATTGTCCCTAGTCGATGAATTGATAAATACGGACACTATCAATTCTGTTGAGACTAGCATGAGTTATTCTCTAATCAGCTGATTCTCACTAGCTAGTGACATTGAGATGTCCGGAGATAAACATGAATGCTAGTTAAGGGAACTAGTTCATTGGAGTGACTGGCTGTAAGACTTCATATGGTAGTCTACATATAGATATCAGTGAAGTTCTTACTGCAACTTAAGTGCGATGTTCCTTTGACTTGCGGTGTTCAAGTCATCTTAGTCATGGAGACTTATACTTTGACATCTTAAGCAAGCATCTCCAATGAGGTGTGGACCCAGGATGATTGGGTATAAGCCGAAGTGCCCGAAAATGTTTGAACAGCCTACAAACGATTCACCATTCCTTGCGAGGAGATGTATACCCGAGGCCTATCATTGAATTGTTACTCGAAGCCTCTGGCCAGAGCATGACATGTTCAGAGTATGAATCTCTTAAATACATGAGAGTAATTAGAATCCGTAGGACGAGAAAATGTTACTTGGGCTAGGTGTGACGTAGTCAGCCTAGTGGGGACTGACACACATAGACCATGTCCTGAACCAAGTGGGTATAAGATGGTGAAGGGAATGGGGCACGATTCATTATAGCTGCTGAAGGGTTTCAGAATTGTTTCTGAGGTCAACCGTTGATCTTTCGATTAATTGGGGATCATGATGTACTACTAGGTGCCATTCATGATCGTTCTATAATTGATTAATTATAGACGGCCAACATAAATCGAAAGCCTATTTAGTCACACGCACTACGAGTAATCCGAGGGATTTAAAACGAGTTGAAAATTGGATTTTCCAATCAAGAGAGAGATTAAGTTTGGTTGAGCCAAACGATAAGTCGAATCTGAATTTTTCAGAGACGCATCGGAAGCGTAAAATGGCTAAGTCTTTTGAAGACTTAATAGATGAATTAAATAAGTTTAATTCATTGGGGCTTGGCTTGGATGGGCCGGCCAAAGAGGGCCTCCATCCTCTTTGCTTGGTCGACCACAACAAAGGGAGAGAACCAAGTTTTTGGTTCAATTTATAAAATAAACCAAGTGTGGTTTGTTTTATAAAATTATGGATGATATAAATTTTTTATATAATAAACTAAGGTTTGGTTTATTTTTCATGGAAATTAAAATGAACCATGGATTGGTTTATTTTATAAAATCAATCATGAATTGATTTACCATGATAAGGAAATTTATTCCATAAGAGAGAAGAGACTTGATTGATTTTTATCATGAATTAAAATATGATTTTAACCATGATATAAAATCAAACTTGGCATGATGGAATAAGTTATTCCATATTTGAGAGGCTTGATGGTTGAGAGACCACTATATAAAGGACCCAAGGCAAGGCTTGGGTGATAATCGAATAGATGAAGGCATAGGCTCTCTCCCTCTCTTTCTCTCCTTCTATTCTCCCCTTCTTGCCGTGCGCCAACCAGCCCCAAGAAGGAGCACCAGCCGACCATCCTTTTGTGGTTAGTCTTCCGACTTCTCTCTTGATTTTTCTCGTCGCGTTCTCGGAGAATCTAGTAGTTCTCGAGAACACGAAACTCGTGGCTTTGCGAAGTCATCCCGAAGATACTCGGCGTGAACGCGAATAGAGGCGGAGCTTCCAAGGGACGCTTACGGTTGGATCTCGTCCCTTCCTTCGAGTTACGTGAGGTAATACGTAAATTAGTTTACGTTTCTGCAAAATTTTAAATATATGATCATGTCTACACAAGATAAAATTGCATGCTTAGATGTGTGGTTAAATAATTTGAGTAATTATTTATGCTAAACCTTCCGCTGCACGTAATTAATTTTTAAAATTACGAACCCGCATCCATGTCAACATGCACCCGGTCCCAACAACTACCACACCAAGTGTCCAAGGAAGAAAGAGCTCAAGAAAATGGGACACTTGAGGAGATGGGAGAAAGAAGAAAGGAGGAAGCAAAGATCACAACAAGGAGGGACTATAAGGGTAAGGGAGGTAATTCCTAACCCAAGGTTAAAAAGTAATTCAATTTCAAGTTCTTCCTTGCATTTTAAAAATCATGTTAATCATTCATCCATGCATGCTAGGATTAATGAAAATTGTCTACTTGTGCATAATTTTGAATTTAGATATAATGATAAGACTAGGGATAACAAGGTAGATCAAAACCCTAGGAAAAGCATGCATTATGGTAAATATAGGACCTTTGTACCTAAGGATCAAGACACTAATCCCAAGAAGGGAAGGAATGTGTCTAGAAAGGAGGGTAGATCTAGGGATGTTCAAAGTGGACCTATGGACTCTAAGGTTAAAGGTCTAGAAAGGGAAAATCAAGCCAAGGCTTGATAAATTGAAAAAGACCTTAGAAAGATTCAAGGTTGGATCTAAAGGTCTAGATATGGTGTTGGGTGGTTTAAACTGCACCAATGATAGATCGGGGTTGGGATATCGATCTAAGAACTCCCATGCCAATGGAAAGAAATATGCTAGGGTAGCATGTGATCATGGCAAGAAGGGGGAGTCCAAAAATGGCAAGGGGGTGCCATTTTAAGGAAAAAGAAATGACTTAACCAAGGACAAGGTGTCTAAGGTTAAGAGGGTTGAGTTTGTAGGCCAAGAGTCACCGGAGGTACATCGGTGTGGCCTAGTTGTGGTTGAGTCACCAAGGGAGGTGGCTAGGGCAAAGAGCTCAAGGGGGAGCTTTAGGAGCCTTTGGGATATATGGTGAATGGACCTTGGGAGGGGGTGCTCCTAGAGGTCTAGATGGACCATGGAGTGTGCCAAAAGAATTGGAGACAGACTTGAGTCTCAATTCTTGGGTTTTGGCACGGTGTTTTAGGTTTCATGCATGGAAATATGACTTTGGGGTCATATAGCATGAAGATTGGTTTTTGATATGTAATTGCCATGTAAATCAATGCTAGGGATTCATTATGGATTGACATGGGCAAAGACATCAAGAGGAAACCAAAACTAGGACTTTAGGTCAAGGTTCTATTGATCTTTTTAGTTAGTTTTGAGTTTTGTGTCAAACTTGGGAATAGTGATAGATACATTTTGGAATATATTTTTTCCAAGTAGATATGGGTACCATAAACCTCTCCACAAAATTTGGGAATTTTCGGAGATTTGTGGAATTTTTAGCGCATTTCTGAACTTCGTCAGAAAAGGTTGAAATTTTGAGTTTCAGAGTATCAGTCGACTGCCATTTGGGGCAGTCGACTGGTAAAGACTGAAATAAACTTCAGCAACTGAGTATGTGTCCAAATGATACAAAACAAGTGTGTGGGGGGCTAGTACACATTGTTTATGGTCATTAGGGATTAAGAGAACTAATGATTGGGATATTGTTGGGTTCTTTTTGATGTTAGGCAAAGGGGGAGAAGTGTTGGGTTTAAGTTGGGAAATCAAACACACCTTTGCTAGAAACCCTAGGTTTAGGGGGAGCTAAGATTAAGGGGGAGCATGGTTGCTACATTCTTGGCGTAAGGGGAACATTGGAAAGGTTCTTAAAAAGCCTTTGTAAGTCCAATGTAGGGGGAGCTTTTGAAGAGCTTTAAAAAGCTCGTGTTGTAAAAGTCCTAGCTTGGAGGGTTAGGTGTGTAAAATTCCTAACTTGGAGGGTTAGGTGTGGAAAAATCCTAGCTTGGAGGGCTAGGTGTGTGAAAAGTCCTAGCTTGGAAGGCTAGGTGTGAAAAGTCATAACCTGGAAGGTTAGGTGTAGGATGCCTTGGGATAGGATCCATTTTTGCATTGCATATGCATTTGTTTAGCATGGTTTTTGCTATTGACTACTATCTTATTTCCCTAACTTAAACGTATTGCCAAACATCAAAAAGGGAGAGATTGTTGAGGCAATCTGTGGTTCGGAGTGACCAAGTGTTTTGATGTTTGGGCAAAGGGTTTAAGTTAGGTTTTCCTTGTGTTCTCATATGTGTATATTGAGTGTGCAGGTTGTACAGGTTTACACATATTGAGTCAGCTGAGGCAAGGGACAAGAGCTGAGGGAGGAGGACTCCAAGGGCAAGCCGGAAAGTGAACTTCAAAGGGCACACGAGAAGGATGGCATGGAGGCAAGTCGAGGACTTGCGTGCGCATCCGAGGGACGATAGCTGGTGGAAGAGGACTTCAAGGGGCAAGCCAAAGGAGAGGACCTGAAGGCACACGTGGAGGAGGGCCAAGAAAGTGAGTAGGAGTGCTGTGGTAGGCTGGGCAGTCGACTGGGGGTTGTCCAGTCGACTGCCAAAACTCACAGAATGATTTTTGCCCTGGACGAGTCGACTGCTCTGGGAGCAGTCGACTGGTGTATAGCTGGATTTGAATGTTGGGGCTGTCAACGGTCGAATTCTGAGTGGGGCAGTCGACTGCCCTGGGAGCAGTCGACTGCCATCGAGGTTTTCAGCCCGAGTTCTATTTAAAGAGAACTCGGTTTGGGCTGAGCTTCTTGACGAAACAAGCTTGGTTAATGCTTGTTAGTAGTTTCTTGAGTCCAGATAGTGTCAAGGTGCTGTGGCGAGGTTTCTCCACCCACAAGGAGCGACGAGGGCTAGCCGGAGGTTATCCGGGGATTGATCCACCGACGGATTCTTGGATTAGTCACCTATCCGGGGTGGATACCAAGTAAATCTTCGTTGTTAGCATTGATTAGTATTATTTTTATTATTTTATTGTATATTCCGCTTGCGCTAACATCTTTGTAGATAAAACGACGAAGAATCGCTATTCACCCCCTCTAGTGTACTGGAAATGATCCTACAATAAGAATCTCCGAAGTGGCACTTGGCACTTGGCACATCTTGTTCCACCCAATTGAATCGCTGGATGTAGTTATTTAACGATTCCTTGCTCTTTTGTTTCAGGATGAAGAGATTAAGTGTTATCTTCTAGTATCGCCGGCTGCTAGCAAAATAGTGCAAGAAGACAATCTGTATAGAATCATGCGGCAACCTCTAGAACCACCGCTGCGCTACTCCTGACAACGTGGTCAAGAATACCCTACACTTCACACTATCTGTATATTGGTGCAACAGAGCCGCGTTCTCAAACTTGCAAATATGATCATCAAGATCTATTTTCCCATCGTAATCAGCAATTTCGGGATCTCGGAATTGCTTGGGCATGGGATCGTCCACAATGTCTCGGACGAATGGCGAAGATGTGTACTTTGGGAGAACCTTTATAGGTTCACTCTTTCCTTGTCCTTCTTCTTGGTGCAGAACACTAGAAGCGGTTATATGTGCTTTCTCTAGTCCTCCATAGGAATCCCGTCGATGCCCCAGGGCCACGTTCACTAGCACACCTGGAGATGACATGGATCTCCGATTCTGAACATACGAGGCTGATGCCCGGTGAGCGTCTGCCTGTGGCAGGATTGCTCTTTGGGAGGCAACTTGTTTGATTTGATGCTGCTCTAGAGCCCCTCAAACGGCATTGGCGATTAGGTGATCCAGTTCCTTCCATGCCAAAATGATCGGGTGTTCCTTCGGTTCTGCCATCACAGTGTTCCTTTTGGTGTTTAGACAAAGTTTACCACATATGGTGCCAAATTTATTTCAGAAGCAAACGATGTGGGCAACAGGTCACCGTGGTGCAACCTTAAGTGACGACACAGGGATGCCTTCGCTTGAGAGATTAACATGAACGTTAAAGGGACATACTAGAAGGAGTTTCAGCGGAGCCCTCTCCGACGCTCAAGTCAAAAAAGCTCCTTTGAAATAGGAGAGGAGTAAGGAAAATATATTACCGAGAGTTCCGAAAGAGACTCCCCTTACCTAGATGCCTAAGCACCTTATATAATCGTTGTATCCTTCCTTTGAGCACTCCCACATTACTGTAACCACTTCCTCTGTATCTACGCCTCATGGATCGTGGTTGTCTGCCAACTGTCGCCCACTGGGAGATACTGATAACGGTTGTCGTGCATCTTAAATCATGTGTTACGGGTCATAACTACCTGTCAGTTTTCCTATTCAGGGAGGGGGCGCTTGAAACTGTCGCTACATATATTAAGTGTGTCATTCACGTAGTTAATGGTAAACCTCCTTTCATCTATCCTCTCTCACCCGAGTTGGTCTCGGGGTGGGTGTCCGCTTTTCCGAGTTGGTCTCGGTGACTCTCAGCCAGTGTTGTAAAACTCGGTCTAGGCGGGCGCCTAGGCGCCAATCGGCCCCCAGCCGCCCCGATTTTGTGCGAATCGGCACGATTGTGGCGGGGCGCCGCCCGGGCGGCCGGGGCGCCGCCCAGGTCAGTTTTTTTTTTAAAAAAATTTAAAGAAATTTGATATAAAATTATAGAAAAGTGGGATTCGAGGAGAAATATGGTTAGCTTATTTCTGGTTTCCTAATAATTACAGCAAATCAAATCAAATCTGGTTAACTTATTGAAGCTCAAGGAGGAATATGGTTAGCTTATGGATAGCCTTTATGACTTGGATCTGTTTATAGTATTACCAAAAATACTATATACCAAAAATACTATATGCCAAATACTATATGACTTGGAATAGTACTATAAACAGTAAAAACGCCTAGGCCCCGCCGAGGCCGCCTAGGCGCTAGGCGGTAGTCCTCCGCCCGACTGCCGCCTAGCGATTTTTACAACCTTACTCTCAGCTCAAGCTTGTCTTGGGCACTCTTCGCTCGAACTTATCTCGGGCACTTCTCTCCTGTCCTTGTACCCACGCCACGCGCCCGCCACAGGTTAACATCCCAATCAAGGCAGCCAACATTTCACAAGCACATTACGATCCCTTGCTAGTGTTTGACAGAACTTAGAATGGTCTAAGATGCTTAGCATCTAGCTTAGATTTCAAATGCTTATCTTAGTGCATCAACATAAATCCAAGCTTTAAACATACAATGATCAAGATAAGTGATCTTGTTTAGTCAAATCTAATTAGAATCTAAAACACTCAGCTCGACTAACTTTAGTCTACCAGCTAATATCTTATGATAAATAATTAAGAACTAAAGTTAGACATTTACAATAAGAATTTTTTTTTTTGTTTTTGTTCTTTCAACCTATACATGCTTGGACTTTAGGACAACCTTTCAAAAGAATAGATTAAATTAAGGGAGCATCTTCTTTAGAAAACTTATCTCTTTTTGAAAAACTCATTCTAAAATATTTTTAAAATTTATTTTGAAACTTAATTTTTGAGAAAACTTATTTTGAAACATAGATATTTTTTAAAACTTAAGAAGTATTCAAATCTCACTTTGAAACTTAGAAAATTTTTAAAACTTATTTTGAAACTTTACAATTTTTTTATAAAGATTTGAAACTTAGAAAAAATTTCAAACTTTACTTTTTTTTTAATTCTTTTTTCGAAAGCTAATTTTGAAACTCAGATAAAGTTTTCAAAACTTTGTAACTTTACAAACTTAAGAAAATTTTTAAAATCTTGAAACCTAAGAACCTAATTTTAAACTTTGAAAAGTTTTTAAAACTTACTTTGAAACTTCACAAAATTTTCAAACTTAAGAAAATTTTCAAAATCTATTTTCACACTTTATTTGAAACTTAAGAACTTAATTTTAAACTTATAAAATTTTCAAAATTTAACTTTGAAACGTAAAAATTTTTTGTTTTGAAAAACTTATTTTGAAACATAAAATAGTTTCAAAATTTTGAAGATTTAACCTTATATTTTTTTTAAAAAAATAATTGTTTGAAAAATCTTTAAATATACTTTGAAAATACTATGAATTTCCTACTTGATGTGGTAATCCCATTTTTTATGTTAGTCAAAAGGGGAGGTTTAACTTGAGGAGGAGTTATTTCAAGTTATTTCATTATCTTGGTATTTAACTTAACTTAAATCATGTTGCAAAAATGAGGATATTGTTGGTGCATCGAGCATCAGAATCAAACTTATATTTCGATGTTGTCAAAGTTAAGTCTTGTTATTATCTGATTAATTGAATAAGTATGCAAAAGGCTCAACTTGGAAAGTCCTAATAGGTTAGTTGAACAAGTGAATCAAACACAATTTTGTTTCTACATTTTGTTTCTATGTCCTCTGATCGTGCAAGTTTTACTACTACGACACAAGAAAGCTCAGTATCACATTTCGCCCTTGCTACATTTTGTTTCTATGTCCTTTGATCGTGCAAGTTTTACTACTACGACACCAGAAAGCTCGCTATCAACCTACATCTAAAAGCTTCACTTTAGTTGTCGATATATTTCATTTCTATAATTGCATTTCATTATAAGAAGATAGTATTGTTACTATCCTCCTCCATCTCTTCAGTACGAGTTTGCTTCTCTCCAAAAGTATTTGGAGAAAAGGATTTTAGTAAATTGCCCAACAAAGCGATTGTGAATTGCTCAACGAAGCTATTAAGAATCGCGGATCTTGTAGTGGTAGCCACGGGCCTGCAAACTAAGTTAAAAAAAATTATCTCTTGTTTTATGTGTTTGTCTATTCCGCAACAACTTTGACTCGTGATTTTCAAAATGAATAGAAAGTTTTAAAACGAATGAGATTCACCTCCCCCTCCCCTCCCATCTCTTCTCTTTTGCTTATTACGATCCTACAATACGCTTATGATCCGGCCCTACCAATCCCAATTTTATTCATGTCTAACTCAACTCATAAGAGTTGGGCCATGTCAAGCCTCCTAGCCCAGCCTAGTGGAGATGATTTTGATTACTGGTCAAGCGAGCTTGAACACTAGTCATGCTACGAGTAACATTCCCAACATCATCAATAATTCAATGATCATAGATGTGTTCTACTTGGAAATCAAACCTTCGTTGTTTAAGAAAACACTCGGTTGAGCTCAGGAAACTCTATTCTTACATGCTACACCGGGCATGCCCCATGACAGCTCAAATCAGGCCCGGCCCATCTGGCTATGAACCAACGTGTTGTCTAAATGGGCCGATAAGGCCCAGCCACGCCCGACTCAGTCATCTCGTTTTGATTCTTCTTCTTTCTTTGTTAGCTTTCAAACTCAAATAAAGTCTTCGATATAAAAAGAAAAGACAAGAAGAAGAAAACGTGAGTCAAACTTCTTGTTGCTGACCCTCTCAAAATCAAATCATTTGTCGGGAAAGTGCACGTGCATTATTTTGAGGTTTTGTTAGTGTGTAGAACTTGTGTTTGACAATCTATCACACGCATCATTTTCAATGTCCTCTCATGCATAGACATACACTTGTTCTCTTATGCTTTGTGCCAACATCTTGTCCCCCGGTCAAACATGAAAACCCCATTGGCAATGTAATGCAAGCTAAACAAATAACAACATGTGTTTTTTTTTAAAAAAAAATATTTTAATATTATTATAATAATAGAGGAAGACAAACAACAAAGGAAAAAAACACGGAAAGGGTATTTGTTATTAGTTGACTAAATTCCAACATGCTTCACTATTTTGACCATTTTTATGGCCGAATCTGTCGAAAATTGGCATGTCTCCTTGTCCCTCGTATATTGATTACTCATTAATATCTTTTGATAAGTTTTCTCTAAGACTTAGCTTTTGTTTATTTTGGAGGATGGAAATAAAAATCGTGAAAAAAAAATTCATCTTAGAAACCCTTTTTCTATTTACTTCGAAAAAAAATCCTTTCGTTTCTCTATCCCGTCTCTATCTTTTTTTTCCCTTCAATTCCTTCCCCTTCTCTTTTCATCTTTTGAAGTAAACAAGACATTAACATCTTTTCACGTCTCCGATACATCAAACTTTGTGTTAGACAGGTCTGCTACCTCGACGACCCCTTAGAGTCGGTCTTACGAATAAGGAGGGAGGTAAATATAAGTACATAGGCGGATGGCGCAGGATAGAAAAGTACCAAGTCGTCAGTTCTTGGGAATCAATCTTGACCATTATACCAGAATTGTTATATATCCACCATCTGTGCTATGCTCTAGGGGCACATCAAACTCTATATTACTATGGTGGTCTTTATACTATGATCATCATCGGATATCAATATCATATTTTTTTTAAGACATCTTCAATAATTAAAGCTATAAGATTTTTTTTATATATTATCGATGTGTCATATCAATGATACATCAAAAGTATAAAAAAACTACTATTCTCTCTACCATAAAAAAATTCCTCCTCCAAGTTTTTTATGAGCTCTACATTGAAAATCATATATCTTTATCTATATTTTTTTCATTTAATATCTATTTATTATTAATTATGAGCTCCATCTTCAAGAGAAAAAAAATAAGTTTAGTTTTTACCACAGTTTGTAGTGCATCTCCAATGCAAGGGCAAGGTTTGTGAGAGATTTTTAAAATAAAAAAAATTCAATAAAAAAGTTTAAACCATTATACAAGTGAGATTTGATTAATTTATAAGAGTAATGATAGGAAAAATGAAAATCATAGTGAATAATGTGGCATGATGTGATATTTTATATGCACACGTCTGATTATCGCTTGGACACCATCGGCGGCCTTCGGCCGCCGCCCCGAATCAAACTATACCCTGAGGGGCACGGTGAACCCGTTGGAGATCGTGCATGCAAGATGTCACATCATTCACTATGGTTTTCACCCTCCCATTTTCACTCTCCCAATCATTATTCAATTTATAATAGCGAAAATTCTAAGATGAAACTCATAATTAATGATAAAGAGTGTTGCATTATGATTTGTGATTTGTTATATAGGAGGACATGTGATTTGTAATATAGGGCTCACAAACAAATTGTAAGGAGGTTTTTTTTTAGAAAGAATAGTAGATTTTTATATTTTTGATGTGATATTGATGTTGCACATTGAGATTGTAAAAAATCTCATTTAGAGATTTAACCATTAAAAATACCCTTAAACTAAAAATCTCATACCTCACCTTTACCATGGTTCTGTTGGCGGTCCTGTGACCTTTTTGTAATCTCCGCGGTATTTGATTTAGTCGATTTTACTCGACCATCGGAACTTCCGGGAGGTTGCTGCCGGGAGGTAGCAAACTGAATTTGTTTACGTCGAGGCTAGTGTTGGACACTATCTCCGTAAAACGATATTGCTCCGCTACGGTGCTCACGGATAGCAGCAATTCGTTCCCAAGATACAACGACGTCGTCTTGGAATAGTAGCACTTCAAATTCCGAGACCGGCGAACCTTTCCGTAGGATTTTCGGACTCTCGATGCAGAAGATGAGCTCTCTAATGCTTAGATGCTTGAATGCTTCGAATGATTGAATGAATGAATATTTCCAAAGGAGGGATCCTTTATATAGTAGGTGAAGAGGCAAGTGACCCTTGGCGAGGACTGATCCGAACCATCAGTTCATAACCCTTTAAAGGGTTCTGATCTCAGCCATTAGATCTGAAGAGTTATAACTCTTCAGATGACTTTTAATCTGGTTCGTTAGATCTGAAGAGATTTTAATCTCGTCCCTTGATCTGAAGAGTTATAACTCTTCAGATCCATCTTGATCTCGGCCGTCAGATTAGAACATTTAATCCGACGCCTCAGATCCATTCTCCCTCTTCACATTCAGATCTTTGATCCGACGCTCCAGATCGCACCTTCTTGCGATCTGTCCAGATCTTTGATCCGACGACCACCATTGAGTATATCTTGAACAATTAATTTCTCATTCACCCTTATTCGGTTTTGAGCAAATAAATAGTCCAGATTTATCTACGCAAAACGTAGATTTCGATTTTGAAGTCAAACTTGACTTTCAACGATCGATGGCATCAAAATCATATCCAACAATCCCCCACATGAATGGAAATTAATGCATGTATTGCATGTATGCATGCTGACACTTTACAAGAGTCCAATCGATAAGTCAAAGCATCGGGAGAGGTAGCTTGTGGCTTTGAACCTTCCGTAGTGGAATACTATCGAGTATACTAGGCTGCGCAGTGAACGTGATGTCTTGAACTGCTCAGCTGTTGGTGTATACTAAGACAATAACACCCACACAGAGACTTATCTCCCCTACTTTTGGTTCTCATGGTTGGTTTCGTTTCGACCATGGACACCTTCTTGGATTCATGAGTGTTTCATTGAAGCGGCCTGTCTTCACACTCACATAGGTGACACTTCTATCTAGAGTATCCTACCATACTCTACCTTATAAAGGTATAGAAGTCATTAAAAGTATATGCTTAACCTCACTACATGTGATAGGACAACACCAATTCATCCTAGGTTTGGGATAGAGATAACACATCTCTTTGTGCTGTTACACAACTTCTGTAACTTCGTTGTCCCATTGAACCAAGATCTTGGGATCTCCAGTCAACAAGGTTGGGTTACCGCTACAACTGTTTTTAGTTGTAGATTTTTAATCTCATTCCTCTTGATGAGCAGTATACTTGATCTCGATTTAGCCCCTTCGTAAGGGGATCTGCCAAATTATCTTTAGATTTGACATAATCGATTGCAATCACTCCATTCGAGATCAACTGCCTAATGGTATTATGTCGACGACGTATATGTCGTGACTTACCATTGTACATGCTACTCTGTGCCCTTCCAATCGCCGATTGACTATCACAGTGGATAAGTACGGCGGGCACAGGTTTCATCCAGCTCGGAATATCTTCCAAGAAGTTCCGCAGCCATTCAGCTTCTTCAGCTGCTTTATCAAGTGCTATAAACTCGGATTCCATAGTAGACCGAGCAATGCACGTCTGCTTAGTGGATTTCCAAGACACCGCTCCCCCACCGATCGTGAATACATATCCACTAGTGGATTTGGAGTCTTTTGTATCCGATATCCAATTAGCATCACAATATCCTTCTAAGACAGCGGGATACTTTCCATAATGTAATCCGTAGTTCATAGTATATTTCAAATATCTAAGAACTCGCATTAATGCTTTCCAATGAGTGTCGTTTGGATTACTCGTGAAATGACTCAATTTGTTGACCACACAGACAATATCCGGGCGAGTGCAGTTTGTGAGATACATCAAACTGCCTATTATCCGAGAATATTCCAATTGTGATATGGGCTCACCATGGTTTTTTGCTAAGTGTGGACTTAGATCCATCGGCGTTTTGACAGTAGAGAGGTCGTATGCATTGAACCTTTTCAATATTGACTCTACATAATGGGATTGTTTTAAAACTATCCCATCGGATGTCTTGAGAATTTTAATTCCCAATATGACATCTGCTAGACCCATATCTTTCATGTCGAAATTCTTGGTCAACATTTTCTTAGTATTCATGATTATATCATGATTACTTCCCATTATAAGCATATCGTCTACGTATAGACAGACGATTACATAGCTTTCAGGTGTGCTTTTGACATAAATGCATTTGTCACATTCATTTATTTTGAATTCGTTTGACAGCATTATTTTGTCAAATTTTTCGTGCCACTGTTTGGGCGCTTGTTTAAGTTCGTACAACGACTTAACAAGTCGACACACCTTGTCCTCTTTTCCCGGAGCTACGAACCCCTCGGGTTGCTCCTTGTAGATTTCTTCTTCCAATTCACCATTTAAGAATGCAGTCTTAACATCCATTTGGTGTATTCAAGGTCATACAGTGCTGCTTATAGCTATCAGCACTCGTATGGACGTAATCCTTGTCACCGGTGAGTAGGTATCGAAGTAATCTAAGCCTTCCTTTTGCTTGTACCCTTTGGCTACAAGTCTGGCCTTATACTTGTCAACCGATCCATCAGCTTTATACTTGCATTTTAGTATCCACTTACAACCTAATGGTTTAGTACCAGAAGGAAGGTCTACTAATTCCCAAGTATGGTTATTCATGATGGACTCGATTTCACTATTGACTGCTTCTTTCCACAATGGGGCATCGGGACCAGAGAGAGCTTCACTTAATGTTCTTGGCTCCATTTCTGACATAAAAGTCATGAAATCTGGCCCGAACGATTTCTCAACTCTAGCCCGTTTGCTCCGTCGTGGCTCTTCGATTTGATCGTCAATAGTCCTTTTATGACAACTAAGTTCTGGAATGTTATCTTCGTTTGGACTTTCGTTGTCATCACTTTGAACGTTTCCCTTTGGGAACACGTCTTCAAAGAATATTGCATTCCGAGATTCAATGGTTGTACCCACATGAATATTAGGAATGTCTGACTTATGAACTATGAAGCGATATGCACTACTGTTTTGGGCATATCCGACAAATATCGCATCGAACGTTTTAGGTCCGATCTTTATTTGCTTTGGCTTAGGTACTTCGACCTTTGCTAAGCACCCCCACACTTTCAAGTATTTGTATGACGGCTCGCGGCCTTTCCATAGTTCATATGGCGTTTTGTCATTTTTCTTGTGAGGGATTTTATTGAGAATGTGGTTTGCTGATAATATAGCTTCCCCCCACAAGTTCTGGGGTAAGCCTGAATTTATTAGCAAAGCATTCATCATTTCTTTCAGTGGTCCGATTTTTACGTTCGGCAACGCCATTCGATTGGGGTGAGTAGGCGCCGTTGTCTGATGAATAATGCCAAATTCTGAGCAGAATTCATCAAACGGTGCACCATATTTTCCACCTCCATCGCTACGAATTGTTTTAATTCGTTTATTAAGTTGATTCTCAACTTCAGTTTTATAGGTTCTAAAAGCTTCTAAGGCTTCGTCTTTACTTCTTAAAAGAAAACATAACAGAACCTCGTGCAGTCATCGATAAAAGTAACGAAGTACTTTTTACCTCCTCTAATTTGCACGAATTTTAAATCACATAGATCACTATGTATTAATTCTAGAGGCGTCGTTGACCTTTCCACCGAGTGAAAGGGTAGTCTCGTCATTTTGCTTCCACGCACACTTCACATTTGTGCATTTCGTCATATCGATGTTCGGTAATAAATTTAGCTTGACGAGACGTTTAGTGTATTATTGTTAACATGTCCGAGTCGATCATGCCATAAATAAAAACACTCAACAACATAGCTGGAAGCTTTTATTTTATTACCATTAAATTCACGGTGTACAGTCATTACAACCATCTTGACAGATTTTGTTCCAAGTATCCCTTACCTAATGAAGACACCGTTCTTCGTAAGTACAAGTTGTTGGACTGGAACACCAATTTGAAGCCGGCTTTAACAAGTGCCGCTCCAGAAACTAAGTTCTTCCTGATGTCGGGAACATGGAGCACATCAATGAGAGTTACTCCTTTCCGAACGTCATTTTCAGAACTACTTTCCCGAGTCCAACAATCGGGGATGAAGCGGAATTGCCATAAAGAGCGTTCTTCCCGCTTATCGGGTATACGTGGAGAACAACGCCTTATCTGAACAGATATGGCGTGTTGCTCCAGTATCGATCCACCACTACCTCGGGTTGTCCACCACCGTATTGGCTTCAAACACCGACCGCAGCGAGGTCCAGGTCCATTTCGTTGGAAGTGCGACCTGGTTTGCAACATCCTTCCGGCCTTTGGTTGGCTTTCGGACGTCTGCAGTCTTTGGACATGTGTCCTGACTTCCGCAATTGTAGCAGGACCCCTTGAATTTGCCTTGAGCCTTCTGATTGGTTGTTTCGGCTTCTTGGCTCTCCGGTTCCGCAGGTTGGACATCTCGTAACTGTCCGCTTTGTTCCTTTAGAGTCGGAAAATTTTGGTTATCCTCCTCTATGCGCAGCTTTAGGATCAGGTCTTCAAGTGACATCTCCTTTTGCTTGTGCTTCAGGTAATTTTGAAATCCTTCCACGACGGAGGGAGTTTCTCGATTACCGCGGCCACCTTGAATGATTCGTTTAGTGGCATGCCTTCGGCAGATCAGCATTTAT
>JAGFNQ010001949.1:785715-866533 GCA_024364735.1 Boesenbergia rotunda | reverse complement strand
TAGACATTCTTGAAAGAAAGTGACCAAAATTGTGAGATTTCATAATAGGTTTTCAGAATAATTGTAAGTTTCTGGTACAAAGAAAACTTACATATTTCCAAAATTGGAAAATTTCCAAAATAGGAAATTTCCAAAATTGGAAAGTTTCCAAAGATGGGAAGTTTTCTCAATTATCATAAAATTTCAGAAACTAGGATATTTCAAACGTTTGCGAAATTTCATGAGGATTTCCAAACTTTGAAATTCCTAAATCTAAAATTTATAATAATTGAAAATTTTCCATAATTGAAAATTTTTCCAAAATTGAGATTATGACAAAGTTTTCCGCAAAACAATTATATGATTATGTCGAACACTAACCGACTCTGATACCACTGTTGGGACCGGGTGCATGTTGACAAGGATACGGGTTCGTAAATTTTTAAATATTTACGTGCAGCGGAAGAATTAGCATAAATAATTTCTCAAATTATTTTTAACCACGTATCTAGCATGCGACCTTATGATGTGTCGACATGATCATAAATTAAAATTTTGCGGAAAAGTAAACTAATTTACTTAGTACCTCGCGTAACTCGAAGTAAGGGACGAGATCCAACCGTAGCGTCCCTTGGAAGCTCCGCCTCTATTCGCGTCCACGCCGAGTTCTCTTCGGGATGACTTCGCAAAGCCACGAGTTTTGTGCCGACGAGAACTACTAGATTCTCCAAAGGCACAACTAGAATAACAAGAGAGAAAAGATGGAAACTAACCACCAAGTAACGGAATCAAAATTCCGGGAAAGGAAGGAAGGAGTCGCGATCCGCTTCTTCTTCTTCGGCACCTTCTTGGTGGATGAAGCTCTCGGCCACCCTTGGGATGTGCGCCGGCCCTAGGGGAGGAGTGAGAGCCGACCCTAGAGAGAGAGAGGGGCGCCGGCCCTAGAGAGAGAGAGTTAGAGAGAGAGAGGGAGCTACTAATCTCTTGATTAATTGATTGGAATTCAAGGCTTGCCTTTGGTTCCTTTATATAGTAGCCTCTCCCTTGCCAAGTCTCCCCTTTAACAGAATTAACGGAATAAATTTTCATAAGAAATTTATCTTATAAATTTTCTTATGAATTATTCCGTTATGCCTAGTTTCATTATAACTAACTTTATAATAAAACAAATACATCTCTCCTTTTATTATGGAATAAAATTCACAAGAAATTTATAAATTTTTCTTATTATGGAAAAATTAATTCATAATTGATTTTATAAAATTAAAATAAACCGATCCATGGTTCATTTTAATTTCCATAAAAAAAATAAATTTCTATAAATTTCTTTATATAAATCTCTTTACATAAATTTCTTTATATAGATTTATTTATCCATAATTTTATAAAACAAATCGCGCTTGATTTATTTTATAAAATAAACCAAATAAATTGGTTTTCTCTCCTTGTAGTGGCCGGCCAAACCAAAGAGGGTGGATACCCTCTTTGGCCGGCCACATCAAGCCAATCTCCTCGCGAATTAAACTCATTTAATTCGCCCAATAAGCCTTCAAAAGACTTAGCCAATTTAAGCTTCCGTTGCGCCTCTGATTAATTCAGATTCGACTTATTTCTCTTGATCGGAAAATCCAATTTTCAACACGTTTTAAATCCCTCGGATTACTCGTAGTGCGTGTGACTAAATAGGCTTTCGATTTATGTTGGCCGTCTATAATCAACCAATTATAGAACGATCATGAGTGGCACCTAGTAGTACATCATGACCCCCAATTAATCGAAAGATCAACGGTTGACCTCAGAAATAATTCTGAAACTCTTCAACAGCTCTAATGAATCGTGCCTCATTCCCTTCACCATCTTATACCCACTTGGTTCAGGACACGGTCTATGTGTGTCAGTCCCCACTAGGCTGACTACGTCACACCTAGCCCAAGTAATGTCTTCTCGTCCTTTGGATTTCTAATTACTCACATGTGTCTAAGAGATTCATACTCTGAACATGTCATGCTCTGGCCAGAGGCTTCGAGTAACAATCCGACGATAGGCCTCGGGTATACATCTCCTCGCAAGGAGTGGTGAATCCTTTGTAGGCTGTTCAAACATCTTCGGGCACTTCGGCTTATACCCAACCATCCTGGGTCCACACCTCCATGGAGATGCTTGCTTAAGATGTCAAAGTATAAGTCTCCATGACCAAGATGACATGAACACCGCAAGTCAAAGGAACATCGCACTTAAGCTGCAGTAAGAACTTCACTGACATGTCTATATGTAGACTACCATATAAAGTCTTACAACCAGTCACTCCAATGAACTAGTTCCCTTAACTAGCATCCATGTTTATCTCCGGACATCCCAATGTCACCAGCCAGTGAGAATCAGCTGATTAGAGAATAACCCATGCTAGTCTCAACAGAATTGATAGTGTCCGTATTTATCAATTCATCGACTAGGGACAATTTCAATACTTCACAATTGCACATGTAGAGATAATCACTAGTTGTGAATTCATCACAAATTCTCTCATGCTGTGAATTGTATTGCGGACATTCAGTAAATGAGTTCAAGATCTCAATCAAATACATGAACATGTATACTCAAATAGTAAATTTTCATTTATTAAAGTAAATGATTACATTCATAAGGCGATTGCCTTAGGACACTTCTCTCATATTACTAACAAACTCCCACTTGGCCTAATGTCAATCGCTACGGTATCCAATACCACAGGCTCTAACATTACCCTCAAACTTGCTTTGAGGCAAGGCCTTAGTTAAAGGATCCGCTAAATTCCTTTCAGTGGGAATTTTCTCAATTTGTATATCATTCCTACTTATAATCTCTCTGATCAGATGATAGCGACGAAGCACGTGTTTGGATCACTGATGAGACCTTGGTTCCTTTGCTTGTGCAATAGCTCCATTGTTGTCGCAGTAAACCGGCACTGCTTCATCAATGGTTGGAACCACACCAAGTTCGGAGACAAACTTCTTGATCCAGACTGCTTCTTTTGCTGCTTCCGAAGTCGCGATATATTCCGCTTTCGTGGTAGAATCCGCTACGGTGTCTTGTTTGGAACTCTTCCAACTTATTGCGCCTCCATTCAAAGTAAATACGTATCCAGACTGTGATTTGGAGTCATCCTTATCTGTCTGGAAACTGGCATCTGTATACCCACGTATTACCATATCTCCTTCTCCATATATTAGGAACACATCCTTAGTTCTTCTTAAGTACTTAAGATTGTCTTGACAGCCACCCAATGATCCATTCCTGGATCCGACTGGTATCTACTTGTGACGCTCAGAGCATATGATACATCGGGCCTAGTACATAACATAGCATACATGATAGATCCTATCACGGATGCATAAGGAATCTTATTCATGCAAATCCTCTCGTCTTCTGTGCGTGGACACATAGACTTTGAAAGGTTGATCCCATGCCTGATGGGAAGGTAACCTTTCTTGGATTCTGACATGCTAAACCTTTTTAGCACTCGGTCTATATATGTAGACTGTGAAAGACCAAGCAACCGTTTTGATCTATCTCTATAGATTCTAATCCCAAGGATATAGGTTGCTTCTCCTAGGTCTTTCATGGAGAAAGTTTTGGACAACCAAATTTTAACTGTCTGTAAGACTGATATATCGTTTCCTATAAGCAATATGTCATCGACATATAGCACTAGGAATACAACTGCACTCCCACTAACCTTCTTGTACACACAAGGTTCGTCAGGATTTTGTGAGAAATCAAACTCTTTGATTGTCTCATCAAAACGGATGTTCCAGCTCCTGGATGCTTGCTTCAGTCCATATATGGATCGTCGAAGCTTGCATACTTTGGTTTTATCAACCGATGTGAAACCTTCAGGTTGTATCATGTATACATCCTCAAGCAGGTTTCCATTAAGGAAAGCTGTTTTCACATCCATTTGCCATATCTCATAATCATAATGAGCTGCTTTGGCTAGGAGCATCCGAATGGATTTAAGCATAGCTACTGGCGAATAGGTTTCGTCATAATCAATTCCTTGTTTCTGACGATATCCTTTTGCCACTAATCTAGCCTTAAAGGTAACAACATTACCTTCCATGTCGGTTTTCTTCTTGAAAACCCACTTGCACCCTATGGGTTTAATCCCTTCAGGTGGGTTAACCAAGTCCCATACTTGATTTTCGTACATGGAATCCCTTCAGGTGGGCAGCGGTCGCCGGCTGTCGTTGCCAGTTGTCAGCCGTGAATAATGGTTGGCCGTCGAGGGTGGTGGCCGACCGTCGTTGCCGGTCGCCGGTCTCCGGCCGTCGGCGGTCGACGGTCGTCAGTCGCCGGCCGTCGTTGTCGGTCACCGGCCGTCGGCGATAGTCGGTCGCCGGCCATCGGCGGTCGTCGGTGACCAACCATCAGCGGTCGTTGGTCGCCGTCGGCAGCGGTCGCCGGTCGCCGGCCGCCGGTCGTCGGTCGCCAACCGTCGGTCGTCGGTCGTCGGTCGCCGGCGCCGGCCGTTCGTCGGTGGCCGGCCGTCGATCGTCGGTGGCCGGCCGCCGATCGTCGGTGGCCAGCCACCAGTAGTCAGTCGCCGGCCGCCGGTCGTCGATCGCCGACCGCTGGCCGGCGCCGGTCTCCGGTCACAGGCGTTGTCAACGGTCACCGGTCGTCGGCGTCGATCGTCGGCTCCGGTCGTCGGCGCCGGTCGCCGGCGACGGTCGGCTGTCGCCAGTGCCAGCGGTGGTCGCCCGCCGTCGTTGCCAGTTGTTGCCCGCGAATAATGCCTTTTTTGCTAAGGTAAATATTAGAGGATAATTTTGGAAAAATAAGTTTCATAACCCCGGAATCAAGAAAAACCTCACTTTCCTAAGGTTTTCCGATTCCGGGTTGCATGCCCCTTTTGCTGACGTGTCGAAAATCGATCATTACTTGGGAATCGCTGATTATCTAAAACAAATAAGATTTTTGTCGATAACCTTGGATGGATAACCAAGATTATCAAGTATAACCCCCAACCAAACGCACCCTTAGGGATAGCATGCATGCTTCCTTCTTTTTTAGTTTAAATGATTCATGTTTAGATGAGAAAATTAGGGAATTAAGGGAAAATGTGGATAACCTTAGTGAAGCTCTTAGAAAATTTGAAATTGGCTCTAATACTTTAGACATGATTATTATGAGCCAAAGAGCAAGTTTCAAGAAAACATGTTTGGGATATAAGGATTCTAGCAATGAAAATACCTATTATTACCTACTTGCTAGAAGACAAGTAAAAACCAAAACCCTAGATAGAAAATGGATTCTCAAAGAATATTTGGTCAACCCAATTAGGAAACATTTCTATTGGGTGTCAAAGTCAATCCTCAAATGTTAAAGTATTTAGGGTTAGTCAACCATGTGTGTTAAAATTTCTAATTTTTGAAAAATGGTTGGCTTGAGACCTTAAGGGGGAACACTTGGCATAAATAAAATTCATGATTAAATGAGCTAAGTAGGGATTACCTTTATCATATCTCATAATGACTTATTTATGGTTTTATTTATGCATATGAGATGATAGGATAATACTCATAATTCACATGTGTCTATGACATTTTGATGATTATGAAATGTATCATTTTTGCAATAATAGACCAACAATGGAGAAAATAAATGTTTAATTAATGGACATCTTGCCCATAAATCATAGTTGTATATTTCAAATATTTTGAAAATAATTCTGTGTTTTATTTGCTATGACATAGATTTGAAAAGCACATGTGTTCAAAACTAGGGCTTGATTTCGATACAAAGTTAAAGGTTTTTTAAGTTTTTAAATTTTGGTAAAAAAATTCAAAAATATTTTGAGTTTTCATGG
The DNA here is from genome assembly GCA_024364735.1 of Boesenbergia rotunda. Taxonomy (NCBI): domain Eukaryota; kingdom Viridiplantae; phylum Streptophyta; class Magnoliopsida; order Zingiberales; family Zingiberaceae; genus Boesenbergia; species Boesenbergia rotunda. The sequence continues at coordinate 860,706 of JAGFNQ010001949.1, read as the reverse complement.
AACCATATATTCCTTGTTAGAGGATATCAAATGAAATATGTTTGCAAAATTTTATGATTTTATGATTTTTTTGGAATTTTTTATGCATTTCTAAAATTTAGCTCAAAAGGTTAAAATTCGAATCGGAAATGTATCAGTCGACTGGTACCAAGGGTCAGTCAACTGATCTTATTGTTTCTTGGAAGAAAGAGTAGTTTTGATGAAACTAGCCGACTGGTAACTGACTCAGTCGACTAGTGCCGGAGTTTTTTTTTTATTTCTATGTATTTTCAGAATTTGAAACTTTGTCTTTATTTGATATCATAGGTTAATATTGTTTGGAACAATCTTTTTGATGGTGCCAAAGGGGGAGAATTGAAGGGTTTAAGTTAGAATTTAACTTATTTCTTCATGTGTGTCCAAAAAATTGGAAATCATGTGATAAGACATAGGTTAAGGGGGAGGATGCATGTTTACGTGTTTGAGTATATTATGTTTTTAATTTTCAATTGCTACCTTTGTGTCTAACTTAAACATATTGTCGCATATCAAAAAGGGAGAGATTGTTGGTACAATCAACCCAAGTTTGATCGGGTAGATCATAAGTTTTGATGTGTGTGTCAATATGATTCAGTTAGGTTTTTATGTTGGTTTGATGTGCGTGTTTGAGTCTTGTAGGATTTGGTGAACTACATATGAGGAACAACGGAGTGAAGCATCTAAAGGATGAGAACCGAAGGAAGAGAACTTCAAAGGGCGAGCCAAGAAGTAGACTTCAAAGACATATGCGAAGGATAATATGGAGATAAGCCGCGGGCTTATGTGCATATCCGAGGGATGAGAGCCGAAGGAAGAGAACATTAAGGGGCAAGTCGAGAAAGTGGACTTCAAGGCATACGCGAAGGATGGACTCCGGAGAGGTTGAGAGTGAGCTTGTAAGCTAGGCAATTGACTGACACCACTGATAGTGAATTGTAGCAGTCGACTAGTAACGGAACCAGTCGACTGATCTTTCTGTAATGTCGAACAGCATGTCCTAGTCGACTGGTCTGTTCGAAATCCAGTCGTTGGCTGTATACCAGATTATGAACTTGATTCTTTTGGCTGTATACCAGATTATGAACTTGATTCTTTTGGTTGTATACCAGATTAGTTTGTTATTTCATCTGGCTAATTAGTATTGAGTAATGTTGGTGTTGTAATATGATGAGACAAATGTTTATAATTTTGAAAGGAAAACTAGTATTTCATCTTGTTAATTAGTATTGAGTAATGTTGGTGTTGTAATATGATGAGACAAATGTTTGTAATTTTGAAAGGAAAACTAGTATTTCATCTTGTTAATTAGTATTGAGTAATGTTAGTGTTGTAATGTAAAGGGATAAATGTTTGTAAGTTTGATGGAATAAGGTGCATACTGATTACATATATGTGTGGAGTCAAATTAAGTTCTTCCTTGAATAGATTGTTAGAGGGCTCTTGGTAGAGAGCATTGTTACATGTTGAATTATCAAACAAAAGAATGTATTGCTGCTTCCTATTCTTTTCCTTCACTCTCATATGTCAGAGATTGATTTCTTGATCAGCAGAAATATGTTACCAGAATACCCATGAGGGAGCATGCCGAGCTACTTATTTCATTGTGCAATGATATAGAAGAGTCACCATGCTTGAAATGAAAGAAAAATGCATTCTGAACTGAACTATTGAATTTTAAAGTTTGAATGATGAAAAGAGAAGGCAATTGCAAATTAAACTAGTAACAAACTATTAGATCACTTAATCAAGTCCAATAATACTATAAAGATGGTCTACTATGCAAACTCCAAATTCAAACACAAATATGATCTTTTGGAAACTCCCTACAGTACAAGAGAAGCATTCTTTTGATATATGATAGAAGACGACATTCATAATTTGCTAATAGAGAACAAAAAACGGCAGAAGGCGGAATGTGTCCCATATCAAAATTTTTCATGCAATGACTGCACTCCAAATCCTCGCTGACGTAGCCTTTTCCTACAGAAATGGAAGGAAATGAAGTTTAAGTATCTACGTTTAAGCCCTTTTCTACATAAAGAAATTGAAGTAATTAAGTAACAATGTCGTAAAATTTACATTGAAACTGAAGTAATTGAAATATACAAATTAAAAAAAGAATTACATATCCAGATAGGATGAAAATATGTGATTTTGAATTCACTTTTACCAACAAACCTACTGAAACATTTAGTAAGTCTTCAATGTCTAAAATATCAGTTTATTAATATTGCATGTACATCACAATATCACATACTATTGAGCAAAAGGTTAAGAATAATAAATTGACATCACTATAATATACATGCAATGAACAATTCAACCAAATTTCCAGGTAGCACTTTATAGTATGACATTAGAAATTCAACAGAAATGTGTGAAACTTGTTGATGAAATTCAAAAGTAGTAACTACTAACTAGTAAAATATTAGTATCAATAGAAGACACACGATCATCCTCAATACAAAGAAATAGAATAGCTAATGGAGGGATAAATATCTATGGCATGGTTATGGAATGAGTAACATAAATCCTAAATGGAAGCTATATTAGCATGCAAACCGTACAAGTTAAAATGCAACTAAAAGTACACATGTAGAATCTGAAATCAACATAAAACAGAGGCATATCTGGATTTTCATTTTTTGGGACAGTAATCCTCTATGAAAGGAGGCTAAAGTAAGTAGAGGAAAAATAAAATTCAAATTTATAAATAATTATAGCAGAATCACACATGCAGAAAGTTCTCATCTAATTTGTGAGTCATATAACAACTCACCTGATTTGTGTTGAAGATGAAGGGAGTGTTTGGGAGAACTTCTGCTACCTGCTTTTTAGATTCTGGCTACACAGAACCACTTTTGAGTGTTTGGGAAGGCTAGATTCTGTTTTAGCTTCTGTTACTTTTGCTCAGAAATTAGAAGCAAGAATTTGATACTTCTACCTGCTTCTGTTTTTTTATTTATGATATAACATTAAAAAATAATATTTATATCCTTAAATAATATAACATTTTACCTGATTGCCACTTTACCTGATTGTACTAATATTTATTTTTAAATAAAATTTTATATTTTTATAAAATTTCAATCATATTGTACATTTTCAGAATTATATATATATATATATATATTATATTTATATAAATTATATTATTTTTTATTTTTTATTAATTTTATATATTTTTTCAAATATTCAAATTATAAAATAATTAATTTTAATACTATATTTAAAATATAATAATAATTATATCACTATTTAAAATATAATAATAATTACGTGAACAAATTATTGATAGTATCGAAATTATATTTAAATAATTAAAAAATGATTAATTTATATAGTTTAAGGATATTATTGTCATTCAATTAAAAATTAAGCTTGGAAGCAATTATTCTCCCAAACACTCAAACTTTATCTTGTATCAGCTTTTAGCTTTTATTTTCAAACACTGCTTACTTTAGCTTCTTACTAACTTCAAGATAATCACTACAAGAATCACTTTTCAAGAAGTAAAAGCTCTCCCGAAATTATGTTGTTGAGTATCTAATTGGCGCAAGACGACACAACTGTACATACCTGTAATAAAGAAACCAATAAATAGTTAATAGAGATCTTTAGCTACAGTATAATAAGCTAATTACTATCAAACCTTCTTTCGGTCCTTTGCATTTGATTTCTTTATAATTTGTTCTATTTTAGATTGTTTTCTCTTTGTGGGTGGACGACCTTGAGATCGTACTTTTAATGGAGAGTGCATCATCTTTGCACCAGATTTAGATACTTCCTTCAATTGTTCCCCATCTTGAGTTAATGATGATAAACTGCAATCTTTTTCTGCCCATGAATGATCAAGATCAATAGCAATTAGTATTTTCCTTTGTATCTTTCAAAATTTCTATAAAAAAATGTACAACTATCTTCATTTTTTGCCCCAAGTTGTTGAACCTCTTGTATCAATGGAGTGAGAATATTATATCGATGCCTTTCTCCATCACAAACAAAATCATCATAGATATTAGTGATACTTTGATATCCATGCTTAATATCTTTGCGCCATCGATTAATAATATAATTCATAGGAATCTCAATCACCTTCTTGTAATCTAACTCAAATAGAGGCTCAAATAGACGGCATAAGCACTTCACTTGGCAATCTAACTCAATGTAATGTACCTTAAAGGAAACTTCACATAGAGGCTCTCCATTTTTACCCAATATAGTTTCAACTACTTCAAATATTAAAGTTGTCCCTTCTTGCTTCACCAATGAGGTATTGCAAAACATCAACCCTCTTATTCCATCTTGGAACAACTTAAATATGTTGTTAGCGTAGACACTTTGAAATTGTCTTTCAACAGGATAACCAGTTATTACGGGTATAATAGAATTAAAAGAACCAAAATCTAAACTTTTTTCTTTCTCAATCTTCTTCTTCAAAGCATTATCATACTGCTCAACAAATTGCTTCAAGGATGTTTTCGAATGGATGTAATCATCAAAAAAAGCATTCATACTTTCACTTCTTTGAGATGTAGGTATACCTACCCAAAAGTTATCTTTAATATATACAGGTATCCATATTTTCCGTTCTTCATACAATGATTTCAACCAATCATTGTTCTCCAAATTAAACTCCAAAATCATTTCTTCCAATTCTCATCACATTCATCAACTGTAAGCGAGTTATAAACAATGTTCTTCAATTGTTTCTTTATCATTTTATACTGAGCATTACCACCTAATTTTGCTGGAACTTTTTTCATGATATGCCAAAGACATAAGCGATGATGAGAATTTGGAAATACCTCTGCAATTGCAATTGCAATTGTCATGGCTCGACATTGGTCTGTTATTATAGTCTTTGGAGCACGACCGAGCATACATGTCAACCAAGATTTGAACAACCATATGAATGTTTCCGAATCTTCGCTTGATAATAATCCACATCCAAGTAAAATAGATTGGTCATGATGATTCACTCCAACAAATGGAGTAAATGGCATGTCATAACTATTAGTCAAATAAGTTGTATCAAAAGTAACGACATCAGAAAAGTAATCATATGAAGCCCGACATCTTGCATCTGCCCAAAATATATTTCTTATTCGAGATTCTCCATCTAAATCAAGCATATAAAAAAAATTGAGTTCCGACTTTGCATGCGGCAAAAGTAATTACTTAAGGCTTCAGCATCTCCATCCCCTAACCTCAACCTTCTAGCTTCTGAAATATAATTTCTACACTTTCTCTCATCAAATGATAAATTCTCATAGCCTCCAGCCTCCACTACAAATGATTGAAAATTTTTACTCAAAGTTATTCCAGCTTGATCATTTAATTCGAGTGTCCTCTTTGTAAATGAATCTAATACTTGATTGCATCTAAAATGTCATGATTTTCCAGGGCTCAAGATATGATTATGTTCAAGGTGGACACTAGTTATCACAAAGAATTGATCATTCTGATAACAACATTAATCTTAGCCTTACAATTCGTCTTAGTAGAAGGTCTAGGGTATAAAGTATTTTTTGCTTGAGAAATGGTCTTATTACTTTTGGCACAACCAATAAAGAAATATTTTTGCTTTCCGTCATCTCCATTTTTTCCACCTAATTTAGCAATACCAAAACCGACATCTTGAGCATATGATTTATAAAAATTACGCACTTCCTCTTCAGATGAAAAAGTCATTCTAATCTCAGGAATCTTATGTTCAGTAAAACTTGATGAAGCTTTATGCACATGCTCGTTATTTTTGTCCTCATTTGAATCAGTTTTGCCTTGTTCCATGACAAGTTCTTCACCTACATTTAAGTATTATCTCAGTTCATCATATTTTAGCTCAATTAAAAGAGAAAATTCAAACACACATGCTACTAAGTCACTGAATAAAGAAAACAGACCAAGAATACAATACCAAAATCCAATCAATCGATATCATTCATGGAAAGAACGGTAACTCCAAAATAATATTAAAAAAATAAAATCATAGATACAAAATGAACATTGAACATGGTTCGGGATCTTAAGGGTCCACACAGTAACATGGAGTTACTTTCTTGGAGTAGAAGACGTAGAACCAAAAAAAAATCATGAGGTTAACCTAGAGTAGAGTAGAGGACGTAGAATATTCTAGCAATCCCAGAATGATCATCGAACAACAAGCTACAAGCTCTGGCATCGAGCATCTAAATCTAACTTGATCGAAGAAGAATAAATCAAAGCCAAATAAGATGAAGATGAAAATGATCTTGAATAGACATGATGATGCCACTAAATCTGCTTCCTTTCTCCCAAAGATAGGCTGCGCTGTTGACTTCCCAAAAAAATCTTAGGGTTTGGGACAGATTTGGGGATTGTCGAGGAAGAGAAATGGGCTACTGCCGTGAGTAAACAAACGAGATCGTGACTCCACTATGCACGAACAGAGAGAAAACTTCGCTGTAAAATTTTGCCGCTGAGGAAGAACGGCACCGGATCTTGACTGCGTTTGGGGAAAAAATTTGAACCGGTGAAAAGTGTAAAGGTGAGTCGACGGAGAAGAAAGAGAGGAGATAGAGAAATCCCGCGCTTCTTTTTCGCTGCCAAAAGTTCCTCGTTCGCTGAATATTTTTTTATTTATTAACTGTATAGTTAGAGCGCCACATACTCTCTCCATGTCATTCGCGTTTGTGTTCACTGCAAACCTTCGCTGAGTATATCATTACTCATTCGAAATAGTAGTCTAATTGATTCAAATTCGCAAGGGCAAAATGGGCAAATCCTATGCAAATCCGGTCAGCTTCAAAGGATGGTCAAATTAGTCAAATCAAAATGGCCAAATCCTATTGATTTCACAAAAAATGAAGAAATTTCTAATCAACCGAAGCCGATAAATTTATGAGAATAACATCGGTCGATAAATATTTAGAATAATGACTAAGAGAGTGGAAATGAGAGAATGAATGACGTGATATCTTGTATGCACGATCTTTGACGGATTCATCATGCCCCCCAAGATATAATTTGATTCGGGACGGCGGCTGAAGGCCGTCGATGGTGTCCAAGCGATAATCAGACATGTGCATATAAAATACTATCATGTCACATCATTTCACATCATTAACTATAATTTTTACTCTTTTATTTTTACTCTCTCTATCATTGCTAAAATATTTAAATGGTCACTCGACTTATAAATTTCCTTGGCGAGTTACAAAAGGTTTTTCCGTGCCTAACTGCCACTGTCGCTCGGCATATGGCATTCCATGTTCCTTAAGACCGTACGGTCGAACTTCTAAACTCTCAAATGAGTCTTAGCGTAGTTTTTATGTGCTCACTCAGCAATTGCTCAACTCAACCATTCGCTCTACATTCAACAGTAACTTAACTGAGTCGCTTGCTTAGCACTACTCAACGGTCGCTTGACTCAGCTGTCACTTAACATTACTCAGCAGTCGCTCACTCTACTCAACTCAACCGTTCACTCGGTACGACTCAACCATTCGCTCGACATGACTCCATCATTCACTCAGCATCACTCGACCATTCACTCGACACAACTGAGCCATTTGCACGGCATCACTCGGCCGCTCGATTGGCATAACTAAATACCCTAACAGTAACACCCGATTGATAATTCCGACAGAAATTCCAATCAACCAATCGATAATTCAATGCCAACTTAACTTTTTTTTTTTTTTTTGACCAATCCGATCAGCTCTATCCAACTTTAAAAAATTCAAAAAAAGTCGTTCGACAATCCAAAATTCCAAAAAAACTTTAAAGACTAAATGCACATCAAAGGTCAACGTTGACAATCGGTCAACAAAGCCTAAATCAGAAACTCCAACAAACCGGTCAGCATCTTGTTCTTTCTTTTTCTCTCTCTTCCAATCATCCACCCAACAAAGGTAATCGGCCAATCTTTCGTAAATCTCAACCATCAACGGATAATAAAGGTGATCGGCCAATCATCGGTAAAGGCACTCCAAATCTGTTTGATCCCGGCCTTGCGTACGGGTAGGGACATAGGCCGGGCCCACCGGCCAGCCTGACGCCAAGAAGGCCTGGCAGATAGGTCAACAGCCAGATCAACGGGTAGGTCCCCGCGCCCGTAAACCCTCCAAAGGGAGGAGGCGGGATGGGGTCTATCAGACCATCGACGAGGGCGGCCGGGTCACCTTTCAGTCATCCGATCGGATAAATGCTTAGTTGCCCGTACTCTTCGAGCTTACCCCGACCTAGAGCAGGGTTTAGCACCATCAGCAGGTAGCTATCCACATTCTCTTTCTATGGCCATCACTCAGACTGGATGTCCAACTCGGATCAAATTTGCCTCATGGTAACCCCCGACCCAAGGCGTACCTTGTGCTCCCTCTCTCTACTAGTCGGACGCGTGGAGGCCCACGCTCCCTGGTCCTTACCCGACTCGGCCCCTAGCATCCGGACCTGCCAGTCGGCGCTCGGGGTACGGGCTGTCCTGCCCTTACGCCCCCTCACATCCTTATTTCCAGGGTACGACCCTGTTAACGGGGTTCCTCACGCCTTATCTGTCTCTGACATCTCCTCGCGGCTAACCCGCGCATCCAGTACCCTCGTACTGCGCACCCAGTACTCACGTACTGCTAGAACACCCCGAGTCATGCCGCGCCGCTCCTCAGTGCTCCATCCGAGCTGACAGCCACTACACCCTGGTCCCATCAGTACGAACAAGGGTTGTCAGCTCCCCCGGTTATATAAGCTTAGCACTCCCCCTACCACAGGTACGCGCGCGCGAGTTCTCGCATCCCTTGCCTCATTTCAATTCAGTTTCCACTCATCTGCCCTTGGAGACTAACTTGACCGTCGGAGTGCCTGACCGGGGATTTCCCCGGCGGGTTCGCTGACGGCCTCTGTTTTGCAGGGACGTGGCAAGGCGCGGTCAGCAACCGGCCACCTCATCGGCTCGTGCCACCCGGGAGGCCTGTCTGGCCCACGGGGCTGCCACTCCACTTCGCGACATGATCAAATTTGGCGCTAGAAGGAGAGACCCAGCAGCCTTATCGGAAGTGGAAGTGGGAGATCCATCTGAGTTCTGACGGTTAACGCTCCCTGAGAATACGAGCCTTTCTTCATCGAACTTCAGACGAGTCATTAAGGCACCGAAGGCCTTATGGTAGATCCCCTCAGGGCAGTACCTGATTTGCTCTTTTTCTAGCAAGGTGAAAAGGACCAGTCGGATAGGGGAAAGGGTGTATGCTATGTTTTCTGCGCAGCTGATGTCTGGCCTTCTGGATGTACCTCGTATATTCTATGCATCTCTATGATCCGACCTTCTGGATATGGCTTATCCGTGCACCACGTATTGGAAAACTGGATATATTTTATATACTCGCCGCGTGTCTGAACTCAGGTCTTCCGGACGTATCTCATCTATTTGGTGTGCCCCTCATGGATGGTTTTCTAGGGATACAGCTGCGGCTTCATTTCCCTCGGCGAGGCTCTCAGGCGGCGCGTGGCGGCCCACGCTCCCTGAGATGCCCTCGACCGGGAAACCTCGACGAGGCTCTCAGGCGGTGCGTGGCGGCCCACGCTCCCTGAGATGCCCTCGATCGGGAAGCCTCAGCGAGGCTCTCAGGCGGCGCGTGACGGCCCACGCTCCCTGAGATGCCCTCGACCAAGAAGCCTCGATGAGGCTCTCAGGCGGCGCGTGGCTGCCCACGCTCCCTGAGATGCCCTCGATCGAGAAATCTCGGCTCCGCGCGAGCCCTTCCCTCGGATCGGCTCTCGGTCAGACGCATGACGGTCCGTGCTGCCCGAGAGGTCACCCAACTGAGTGGCCTTCTTCTTGCTCCGCGCGAGCCCTTCCCTCGGATCGGCTCTCGGTCAGACGTAGGACGGTCCGTGCTGCCCGAGAGGTCACCCGACCGAGTGGCCTTCTTCTTGCTCCGCGCGAGCCCTTCCCTCGGATCGGCTCTCGGTCATACGCAAGACGGTCCGTGCTGCCCGAGAGGTCACCCGACCGAGTGGCCTTCTTCTTGTTCTGCGCAAGCCCTTCCCGCGGATCGGCTCTCGGTCAGACGCATGACGGTCCATGCTGCCCGAGAGGTCACCCGACGAGTGGCCTTCTTCTTGCTCCGCACAAGCCCTTCCCTCGGATCGGCTCTCGGCCAGACGCATAACGGCACATGATGCCCGAGAAGTCACCCGACCAAGTAACCCCGAGGTCGTTCTGCGGGATTGGAATCCCCATGAACTCCTCGACCAAGGAACCACACCCTCGGGCTATATCCCCGAATCGACCCCTAAATCAAGGTCGTGATGATTACCGCTCTTGGAAGCTCTAAGTGAACATGCTCCTACTCGCCTCTTAATTAGCTACTGGTTCGGCCCTCAACTAGGAGGCGGCTAAGGGAACACCGCCTATGTCTAAAGGCCCGAATGGGCAAGACGTCACGACCCTAGCTTAGCGGGCGCCGCCTCCCCTGCAAGGAGAGAACGGCTGACCCCACCATCGTCCTAGCGACAACTATGCAAAAGTGCAAATACGAGAAAAAGAAGACAATAAAAGGGGAAAAGCAACATCCATGGCAAACCGTTCGGCCCTCGCCTACATCAGGTAGAGAAAAGGAGGGCAGACCTACAACTACGGAGGAGACAGCGAAGGTTGCGATGAAACCCCACTCGGCGCCTTGCCGCGCCCATCACGGGTCGCCGGCGCCTTAGCCTTCCAGCCTCATGACGTTCACGCCTCCGCAGAAGGTCACTTTGGCAGGCTGCCAATTCCTCCTCCTTGGCCTTCAAAGTGGTGAGCAGCGTAGCAGCCGATTGGTTGACCTCCAGAAGATCTGCCTGGGCCTTGGCAAACTCTGAACCTGCTCGAAGTTCCCGGGTCCGGGCTTGGCGCTCGCTTCGCTCCAAGTGGGCTAGTTGTTGACGCAATTGAGCCTCAAAGGCTCGAGCTACGCTCAGCTCTATCAAAAGATCCCGGAGCTGCGCCTCAGCATAGGCGGCCCGTCCCTGAAGGGCCGCGTTCTCGGAACGCAGTGCATTCCAGGCTTCCTCATTCGGCTGTGGCTGTGTGCAGCGAAGCTAAGCTTCCAACGCCTCCCGACGGGACTCTAACTGACGAAGGGATCGATTTTGGGCAGCGAAGGAAACGCCAATGTCATATAGGCTCCGGTCAACTGCAAAAGGAGCGAAGGGTTAATCAGGAAAAAGGCCGAGCGAGCAGGAGCTATCAGGGAAACATACTCGACAAGCGTCTGTGACCAGGCCATCGATGCGGGTGATAGGGTATTGACAGTCAAAGGACCGAAGACCTTGGTACACATGGTCGCTGAGGGGAGCATGTAGGTAAACCACCCTAGCTGATCCTAGCGGCTCAGGATCCGGAAATTCATAAGCAGCAGAGGGATCTGCTCGCGAGGGAAGAACGAGATGTATCGGGCGGAGATCCGAGGTCTGATCAGGAATGGAAGGAGAGGGGGCAACGGACACCCCGCCAGTCGAGCTAGCGGGGACAAGGGGGACGGAGGGGTGACCAGGCCCCAGGGCCGAGGAGACAGGGACAAACGGTGTGGGCACAAAGGAAGAAGGGGCCCCTGGCAGAAGGGCAGGGTGAGGTTGGCCCTTCGGCTCGCTTGGAGGAGCCAGTCGGGGCGCAGGGGGCGGGCAAGGTGTCCCTGGCATCAGGAGGGGCAGGGAAACCGGCGCAGCCACTGGCGGAGCAGGCGGACTCGCCGCAGAGGAAGGAGAGGGAGTCTTTCGAGGAGGGGAGGGCACAGTGCCGGAGGGAGACGAGCAGTCGCGGGAACGGTCTGGGTGACAACTAGGCCCCAAGGTGGAAGGATCTGAGGGCAAAATCTCGATATCAGAATCTAGCGCCTCCTCCCCTAACTCCTCGCCCTTATCTGCGGATGAGGCGGCAGTAGGGTTTGATGCCGGAGAAGGAGATGCCGGGTGTTGGAACTCGGATGGCTAGAGAGGGGGGGTGAATATAGTCAAATACTTGGACTTTGACACTTATCAAATTTCTGCACTTCAATCGTTAGTTGCATAGCGGAAGCACAATAAAACAAAGTATATGCAGAAATCTAAACCCTAAACTATGAGAAAACATAAGAACGCTAACAAGAGGATTTACAAGGTTCGGGGATAACTTGCCCCTACTCCTTGGCATGCCCTTAAGGTGGGCGATCCCTTGATCGTCGGCAGATCAAGCCCCGGTGAACACCGGATAGAAAGCAACCTCCTTCTCGGTGGAGTAACCTCTCCACAGCATTTCAATCACAGATATAGTTTTAAGCACAATGAAACACAAGAAAGATCTTACCTAGCACTTAGCATAGACAAGAACACAGCAAGCTTCTTCCAAGCTCCACCCAGCAACGATCTCACGCAAGAACCCTTTCTTCGAGTCTTCTCGCTGTTGGACTCAAAGCCTCTTGTTCCTTCCTCCAAGTGCTCAAGCAAGGGATGGTTGCTTCAAGGATCACAGTAGCTTTCTCAAGAGAGGATGATCAGCTAGGAGCACAAGCACGCAGCAAGAAATCGCAACTCAAAACCAAGGCAACAACAACTTCTTCTTGCTCTGCTCCAACCTGCTCCTTTTGTTTCCCTCTTGAATGTCAGGTGACAACATCTCACTGCAGCCTCCAGCTGCTCACCTGCAACCACCAGCCACCACTGAGCTCTTCTGGACTCCCTGAGCTTCCCTCAAACCAGCCCCAGTCAGCAGCTCCAGCCAGCGCCAGTGCCCGTTGCAACCTGAGATGGAAAAACAGACAAACCTGCTCCAAGGAAAGGCCTCCATTGACTCTCCTTGAGTGTTTGAATCCTTCTCTGTCACCTGTAACTTAATCAGAGCATTAGAACAGCATATCACTCAGAAAATCAAGTATTAGGAATCAAATGCAGAGAATCAGATACGGTCAGACGCGATCAGAGCGTCTGACAGTGCAATTTGAATTAAAGTGATCGGTCACCGGACCGATCCAGGGCTCGTGGGTCGGTCACCAGACCGATCCACCGCTTTGCTGGGACTCCCAGCTCTCGCGGCGACACAAGCCTGATCGGTCGCCAGACCGATCAGAGTGAGCCTGATCGGTCACCAGACCGATCAGGACAGACACTGTCCGATCAGGCTCAAGCCTGATCGGTCCACGTCTGAGTGAACAGTAACCGCGGAAATCAAATCCTAAGTCTTTGATCGATCACCGGACCGTTCACGAACTGATCAGCGGGAGAACTCAACTCACTGTGGGCTCCCTGATCGGTCACCAGACCGATCAGGAGTAAGACAATGAGGAAGCTGCCTGCTCCCTGATCGGTCACCGGACCGATCAGGAGCTAAGCAACGAGGCAACGGCCTGCTCCCTGATCGGTCACCAGACCGATCAGGAGCCACACAGTAGGTTCCCAACCTCAGTGTGCGCTCCCTGATCGGTCACCAGACCGATCAGGAGCAAGGCAGTGAGGAAGCTGCCTGCTCCCTGATCGGTCACCGGACCGATCAGGAGCCAAGCAACGAGGCAACGGCCTGCTCCCTAATCGGTCACCAGACCGATCAGGAGCCACACAGTTGGTTCCCAACCTCACTGTGCGCTCCCTGATCGGTCACCAGATCGATCAGTCATTGCTGGTTCGGTCACTAGACCGATCCACGAAGGAGCAGCGTACCAACTTCCCTGATCGGTCACCAGACCGATCCAGGGACTTAAACCTAGCCCTCCAAGCTAGGATTTCATCCACCTTAGCCCTCCAAGTTAAGGATTTTTCACCTAACCCTCCAAGTTAGGAATTTTCACCTAACCCTCCAAGTTAGGACTTTTCACCTAGCCCTCCAAGCTAGGACTTTTCACCCAACTCTTCCGAATTAGGACTTTTCCAGACCTAGCCCTCCAAGCTAGGACCTGACCCTCCAAGCCAGGACTTTTTCACCTAACCCTCCAAGTTGGGACTTTTCACCTAACCCTCCAAGTTAGGACTTTCCACCTAGCTCTCCAAGCTAGGAATTTTCACCCAACCCTTCCGAATTATGACTTTTCACAACCTAGCCCTCCAAGCTAGGATTTTCCACATCTAACCCTCCAGGTTAGGATTTTCCAACACCTAGCCCTCCAAGCTAGGATTTTCCATACCATGTCTAATCCTCGATCAGGACTTAACCATAATCATAATCAACGTCAACCTAAACTAAAATCGGTGTCAACACCAAAACAACAATCAGGGTCAGACTGCATCAACAATCTCCCCCTTTTTGTTGTTTGACAACTCGATTTTAAGTCTAGGGATTCCCAATTAATTTTCTCAAATTCAGAATCATAGGGGAATCAGGATCCTTCCCCTACAGCATAATCATCCTAAACTTAACCAACCACACTCTCCCCCTTTGTCGAACATCGAAAAAGGGTCTAGAAGGGTTGTTAAGTTTAACCATACTCCCCCTCAACCCTAGGGGTATCCCAAAACAACAAAGATATGATTTAATTTTTGAGAAACATATGAATACATATGACAAGTGCAGGGCATGGTGAAAACATACATATGTATCATATGGGCAAGGCATCATAAGCAAAACCATAATCATGCATAATAAGACATATACGCAGATAATAATCATGTGAACACATATAAGCCAACATCCTAAACATGATAAGGCAATAATGAAATACAAGAAAAATATCAGATGCATCATTTAGCAAAATCTAGTCAAGGTCATCAAAACCAAATAACTAAACAGATGCATACCAACGCATCGAAGTCAAAGCAAGTGTGGCACAAGGCCATAAGAGTCAAATCACCAGGCATACTGCCCGAAAGTCACACAATCCAAGTAATCAGAAAGTCAAATGTCAAACAGACACAGAGTATATCAGTCATCAGCGCGGGGGGGGGGGGGGGGGTCAGCCTGCATCGGATCGTCCAACGTGTCATCATCAGCAACAAAGGACCCTGGAGCGGCACTACCTGAGGGTGCATCTCCCGGAAATGTGTGGCGGTGCCACTCATCGTACCAGGTCTGCTGCAGCATGCGAACCCCGGAAACATCAGATTCGACTGAGGTCAGTCTGCGATCAATGGATCGGAACTGTGAGCGGACCTCCTCGCGATAAATCTCCCGTAGATGAAAATCATGCTGGATGGTCAGATCCAGCTCTGAGAGCTACCAGCGCAGATCTGGCTCAGGCGCATCGTAGTAATCAGCATTAACAGCAACAGGAGCCTCTTGAGGTGCAGCAGCATCGGCGGGTGCCTGAAAATGTGGTCCTCGCCCAGGTAGCTCACCAAGTCCTCTCCCATCCTTCCAAACCAAGGCCCGATCGTGCTCTCGAATAATGATGCCGGACTTGGCAAATGCCCGCCGACCAAGCCGACAATCCTGTCGGACCATAGGCACTGTCCTGCCTTTGGTGACATCAACACCTACTGACATAAGCCAATCGGTGATGACATGACCAAATGACATGTAGACTGTGCGGCGGCTCGGCTCTCTATAAGATAGAATGGACTGAAAAATACTCTCCATGATATCAAAATCCATTCAGCGGTGCATGCCGTAGAGCATAAGGCAATGATAGGGTCGGATCTCAGTTAAAGGTTTGGAAGTGATTGGTAGGATACAATTTGTGATAATCTTGAACAAGATGTAATCAGTGGGAGAGAGACGAAGTGCTGCAAAGGTAGGAAAATCAGGACCCAACTCATCGAGACCGGCCGGGCGGGGATGACCAAAGAAATATTGATAGATGCCATCAGGAGTAACATCCGCAAAAGGGGCCAATAGAGGGTCAGGAAGCTCGGGATAGATCGAATACAGGTTGGGTGATCGTCGACCACCCAGATACTCCGCTAGTATGTCATAGGAGAAATCAAGATTCCTCTTGGCAACTCGAGTAGTGAACTCGAATCCCCCCTGAGGACCTTGCTGGAGATTGTTGTAAAATTCGAAGACAAGGTCGTAATTGATAGTCCTCTCCAGAGAGAGTAGAAAGCCAAGGTTGTAAAAGGTGACTATCTCCATGATCGAGGGGCAATGCTCAGAGAGAAAAGGAACATCAATTGAACGGCAGGATAGCAATTTAAAAGTTCTAGACTGAAATGTCTGCTCGCAGGCAGCATTTGGAAAGCGAGAACTGGAGGAAGGCTGAGGCCTTCGGGTGGGTGCTGATGAGGAAGGGGTTTTGCCCCTCGAGCTACCCTCCAGTGATTCCTTTCCCTTAGATGATTTTCTAAAGAATAGAATAGATCATGCACATAGTTTAAGTCAATTGAGCAAGAGCGAATTGATCATATGAACATGGATTAAGTCAATTGGACAAGATTGAATAGATCATATGAACACAGGTTTAATCATAGACCCAAGATTTGATCACGATACAATAATCAAAAGAACATAAGGTAAGACATGATCATATGAAGATAGAGTTAATCAATGACATGGCAAAGAAGAGTCACGGCAGAAACATAAGATCATGGCACCAGGTTGATACAGGTGTAAGATTTGATCAAAGATAACATTATCATAAGACAAATTATGGCAAGGAGGAGTCACGACACAACAACAAGACACAAGAACTTGGTTAGCCTCAAACACATACTCTAAGAACTGATAAAAAAACTATACAAAAACGCTTACTTAGGTGCCATTGAGGTGTAGTGCAGAAGAACTTGAAGTCTGGAAGAAGAGCTCACGCAGGAGAAGACCTTGGCGCAAGAGATGAGCGCAACACCGTGAGCAAGGAAGGAAATCTTGCAGAAGACAAGAACAGCTCGCAAGAAGTCTTCTCAGAACCGCACGCGCACAAAAGCTCACTCGGAAGAGGAGGAAGGAGACGCAAGGAAGGCTCTCACATAGGTTGAAGAGGCGCAAGAGGGAGTTTTCGGCGCTAGGGTTCGGCAATGAGAGGTTTTGGAGGAGTTAATCGGTTGGTGGATCGGTCCACCAACCAGACTTTAATGCGATTGAATGGATCACCGTTCGATCTGAGAGCGCCCAGACCGATCAAGCTCTGGCCTGATCGGACTGGCTTGGCCCTGATCGGTCGGTTGACCGATCAGGCAGGCTCCTGATCGATCGGCTGATCGATCAGGAAGCGAACAGTAAGGTCGGATGATATTCGAGAAGCCCTCCTGATCGGTCTCTGGACCGATCACCACAAGGTGCCAGATCGGTCTGGGGACCGATCCAGGCTAGTACAGAATGTTTAGCCGAGATTTCGCAAAGTCTCTGTGATCCCTCTGATCGGTCTGTGGACCGATCACAACAGGAGGGAGCCAGATCGGTCCAGGGACCGATCAGCCTTACTCCTGATCGGTCCAGTGACCGATCAGGGTTCCTGATATTGCCTGATACGATCTGAAACTTTCAGTTTCAGACTTCCAAGTGATTTTTGTCAAGATCTGATGAAAGATATCGATCTTGGAAGTGACCCCTTGACTAAGATTGATCCCTGAACAAGGATCAAAGGTCCTTATAGGTTCAACAATCACTTTGCTCCACCCAAGTGGAGTCAAACTCAATCAACAATCATTAAATCAAATTCAAACAAGATTGTGCCAAATTCAAGTTTCCAATCAAGTTTCCTTGATTGGAATGTCCAAGTATGATCATGGATCCAAATACACATGTGTTATGCATTGGTTTTCCCCATACTTGGTCACCGAAGTGATTTTTATCTCGTCAACTTAATTTCTCAAGGGATGCATTGACATTTTGAGAAATTGAGTTGATCCTAACATCTCACCCCATTTCTAGCAAACAAAAACGTTTTGGTAAGCCTTATAGTTTGTGTGAGATGTCCCCAAAGTTACCCAATTGTATCCCAACAATTAGAAATAATCATGAAGGGTTTTGAATGCATTTTGAAAACTAAGAAGCGCGACACATTCCCAACTCCCTTCTTAAGAAGCTAAACTCAATTTCAGGGAGTGGTTTAGTGAAAATGTCAGCTAGGTTTGACTTGGACTCTACATGTGAGAGTACAATATCTCCCCTAGCAACATGATCCCTAATGAAGTGGTGACGCACTTCAATATGTTTGGTCCTAGAATGATGGACTGGATTCTTGGTTAGGTTAATTGTGCTAATATTATCACACAACACTTGCACACTTTTGTAACTCAATCCATAGTCCTCTAGAGTGTGAATCATTCACAACAATTGTGATACGCTCTCTCCCATGCGATATATTCTGCCTCGGTCGTGGAGAGAGCAACACAATATTACTTCCGACTTGACCAACTAACTAAAGATGATCCTAGAAATTGGCAACCCCCACTCGTGCTTTTCCGATCCAACTTACATCCAGCGTAGTCCGAATCGGTATAGCCAATTAAATCAAAAGATTCGGTACGGGGGTACCAAAGACCGACTCCTATTGTACCTTTAAGATATCTTAAAATCCTCTTAACAGCGATTAAGTGAGATTCCTTGACACAAACATGATACCTAGCGCACATACCCACAGCAAAAAGAATATCAGGTCGACTAGCTGTGAGGTATAGCAAGCTACCTATCATACTCCGATATTGAGTCAAATCAACGGGTTTACCACTCTCATCATTATCTAGTCTTGTGTTCGTAGCCATGGGAGTGGCCACCTCTTTCGAGTCACATATTGAATTTACGGAGCATTTCTTGAGTATACTTCGATTGGTGCACATGGATCCCATCTGAGGTTTGCTTGATTTCAAGTCCAAGGAAGAAAGTCAACTCTCCCACTAGACTCATTTCAAATTCGCTTTCCATGTGTCCAATGAACTCATTTAAATAGCCCTTGTTATTTGAGCCACAAATTATGTCATCGACATATACTTGGGCCACAAAAATATTATCACCATCTCTACGTAGAAATAGTGTAGGGTCTATTTGGCCTCTTACAAAGCCTTTTTCAATTAGGAATGTCGACAACCGCTCGTACCAAGCTCGGGGTGCTTGTTTAAGGCCATAAAGTGCCTTTTTGAGCTTGAACACGTGGTTTGGAAATTCGGTACTCTCAAACCCCAGAGGTTGTTCGACATAGACCTCTTCTCTAATTAAACCATTTAGAAAGGCCGATTTGACATCCATTTGATATAGCTTGAAGCCTCGATGTGCTGCAAATGCAAGCATCAATCGGATGGATTCTAATCGTGCGACGGGAGCATAGGTCTCATCATAATCAATTCCTTCAACTTGACTATAGCCCTTGGCTACTAAGCGTGTCTTGTTTCTAATGATTTCTCCCTTATGGTTCAATTTATTTTTGAAGACCCATTTGGTTCCAATGATGGTGGTCTTCTTAGGTCTAGGGACTAAGTCCCAAACTTGACTTCTTTCGAATTGACCTAGTTCATCTTGCATTGCAATGATCCAATCGAGATCATTTAATGCTTCATCAATTTTTCTAGATTCAATTTCAGAAATTAAGGCAACTTCATTAGCCTCATTCCTAAAGAATGATCTAGTTCTAACCCCATGATGGATGTCTCCAACAATTTGGTCTTGGGGATGACTAGAGGCTAATCTAGTTTGCCTAGGTGTTGGTGGTGCTTCTTGAATGGGTTCACTAGACACAAGCTCAGCCTCAAGATCCGGCTGATCTATGGATTGTCTAGGCTCACCGTCATCGGATTCATCACCATCAACAACATTTGGACTCTCATTGAAACTTAGTCTCCTAAGTTCGAATTGGACTTCATCTTCTGGTTGACCATTGACTTTTAGAATTTCTTCAAAGACAACGTCAGAAGACTCTTCAACCACTCTAAATTTCTTGCTGTAGACTCGATAGGCTTTGCTAACCAGGGAATACCCGACTAGTATCCCTTCATCAGCCTTTGCCGTGAACTTTCCAAGGTGATCCTTGGTGTTTAGGATGAACACCTTACAACCAAACACCCTAAGGTGTTTAACCGTAGGTGATTTTCCAAACCAAAGTTCATGGGGAGTCTTTCCTAAGAACCTATGGATGAGGACTCGGTTTTGCACATAGCAAGCTGTATTTACAGCTTCAGCCCATAAGTAACTCGGTAGTGAGTACTCATTAAGCATGCTTCGTGCAGCCTCTTGTAAAACACGGTTCTTCCTCTCTACAACACCATTTTGTTGTGGTGTTCTAGGAGTAGAGAACTCATGTCTATAACCTCTATCTTGATAAAATTCTAAGAATCGTTGATTTTGAAATTCACCTCCATGATCACTTCTAATTGTCTTAATTGTTGATGATTTTTCATTTTCAACTCTTCTACAAAAAGAAATGAAAACATCTAAGGTTTGATCCTTATATTTAAGAAAATAAGTCCATGTATATCTAGTAAAGTCATCAATGATAACAAAGCAATATCTACTTCCATTCAATGATATGATAGTACTACAATCAAATAGATCCATGTGAAGTAAATCTAAAGCGGTAGATGTACTTACAGTGCTTTTACCTTTATGTGCAGATTTTGTTTGCTTACCCATTTGACATGCATCACAAAGTTTGTCCTTTTCATACTTGATGTTTGGTAAGCCACGAACTAATCCCTTGCCAACTTCCGGATGTTCTTCATATTAACATGTGCAAGTCTCCGGTGCCAAAGGGTGGACTCTTCTTCTTTTGACATGAAACTTGATAAATATTGTATACTCTTGTTCCTACTAGTACCGTGTCCAAGGTGTCATGTTGTCTAACTAGACATTGACTTGGTTGAAAATCAATTGTGTAACCCGTGTCACACAATTGACTGACACTTAGGAGATTAAATGTCATCCCCTTGACTAGAAGGACATTTGAGATTCTAAGACATTCGGATATTTGAATGTCTCCTATTCCTATGACCTTAAGACTACCATTGTTACCGAATGAAATATTACCTCTACTTTTCTTTTGAAGTGTGGTAAACAATGATCTATCCCCGGTCATGTGTTTGGAGCACCCACTATCAACGAACCAAGTTGATAGATGCTCCCCCTCAATCATAACTTACACAATTCGAAAAATGGAAGTTTTAGGTACCCAAACCTTGGGACCTAAAGCATTTACTAAACAAGACTTAGGCACCATGCCTTGACAACTTTCTTTTGGACTCTAAGTGTCTTAGATTGTCTCATATCAATCCTAGACATTAAAGACACGAATGAAGGTTCTTTGGGTCGGTAACCAATACCAGCCCGATTGTAGACTGCCCTTTGGGCATTCAAGATCATGTCTAGGGTTTTTGAGCTAGTTGAGAACTTCTCAAGAATATTCTTGAGTCTCTCAACTTCACTCTTCAATGATTTGTTTTCTTCTTCTAGCAATTCATCATGCAAATCATCTACATCCTCAACCTTAGAGGATTTCAAATTTTCAACCTCAAGTTTCAATGATTTAATCTCATCCTCTAACATCTCAACATGCAAGTCATCTATGTTATCATCCCTAGATACTTTCAATTGTTCAATTTCCAATTGCAATGTTTTAACCTTATTTTTTGACTTCTTTAACATATTGGTTAAGCATGCAATTGCTCTATAACATTTCTCAAGTTCGGGAGAAGTTACCTCTTCATCATCCGAAGATGATGAAGTCGCGTTTGAGGAGTTGGAAGATTCATCACTGCTCTCTTGATCTCCTAATGCCGTGAGTGCCACATGCCTTGTGCTTTTCTCCTCCTTCTCTTCATCGGATGAGCTTGAAGAGGATTCATCCCAAGTGGCCTTCAAGGCCTTCTTCTTCTTCTTGGATTTTTCTTCTTTCTTTTTGGATTTCTCCTCCTTCTTCATTAGCTTTGGACATTCACTCTTGAAGTGCCCTTTCCTACCACACTCAAAACAAGATACATTAGTCTTATCAACTTTAGCTTCACTAGGGTTGCCTTTACCCTTGAAGCGTCGATCCCTTCTCATCATCCTTCTCACAAAATTTGCCATCTCGGAGGAGGAAGAGCTGCTGCCATCTTCCTCGGAATCGGACTCGGATTCGGAAGAGGATGAAGATGAAGAGACTTCCTTCTCTTCTTCTTCTCCTTCTTCTTCTTGTTGGATCGGTCCCCTGCAACTAAGGAAATCCCCTTCTCCTTGGGGCCTTTGTTAGCCATTTCATGCAATTCCATTTCACAAAACAAATCATCTAACTTAACAATTGATAAATCCTTGGAGACTTTGTAGGCATCCACCATGGATGACCACAAAGCATTCCTTGGAAATGCTTTTAGCACATACCTCACAAGGTCGCGATTCTTGACCTTTTCATCAATAGAATGAAGCCCGTTGAGGACTTCTTTGAACCGGCTATGTAACTCACTTACGGTTTCATTCTCCTTCATGGAGAGATTTTGAAGTTGATTGAGGAACAAGTCCCTCTTGGCGATTCTTGAATCTCGGGTGCCCTCGTGGAGTTCGATGAGTTTGTTCCACAAGTCTTTTGCACTTGTGAAAGGACCAACCTTGATGAGTTGGTCTTTGTTCATGCCGCATTGTAGAGTGACCACCGCCTTCGCGTCGGCTTCACTCTTTCGAGTTTGTTCGGCCGTCCACCGCCACGATTCAAATTCCTTGCCTTCATCATCCTTTGGAGGGGTGAAGCCCTCCTTCACCGCGAACCAAGTATTAATGTCCATCTTCAAGTAATACTCCATCTTCGATCTCCAGTATTGAAAATCTACGCCATCGAAGAAGGGAGGTCGGGTGGTGGAAAAACCTTCTCCCAACGCCATGGATGATAGCTCTCGGTTGTTAATCCGCAAAAACAGAGCCCCAAGCTCTGATACCACTTGTTGGAACTCGGATGGCTAGAGAGGGGGGGTGAATATAGCCAAATACTTGGACTTTGACAC
This sequence comes from Boesenbergia rotunda, assembly GCA_024364735.1. Taxonomy (NCBI): domain Eukaryota; kingdom Viridiplantae; phylum Streptophyta; class Magnoliopsida; order Zingiberales; family Zingiberaceae; genus Boesenbergia; species Boesenbergia rotunda. The sequence continues at coordinate 837,939 of JAGFNQ010001949.1, read as the reverse complement.
TTATCGAATTTCTGCACTTCAATCGTTAGTAGCACAGCGGAAGCACAATAAAACAAAGTATATGCAGAAATCTAAACCCTAAACAATGAGCAAACACAAGAATGCTAACAAGAGGATTTATAAGGTTTCGGGAATAACTTGCCCCTACTCCTTGGCGTGCCCTTAAGGTGGGTGATCCCTTGATCGTCAGCAGATCAAGTGTAACGCCCGCTTTTTTTTTCATAAAGCGGCGTTACGCTAGACATACATGCGCATATAAAACATCTTAATGCAGCGGAATCATAAATTCTTTTTCACATGCTTTTAACCATGCAATTAGTGCTTAAATTATATACATATATCTAGCATCATGATATCAACTTTTCATAACACATTCATAAGCTTTCCTAAGCATTTCAGGTAACCTATTACCAGCATGCATAGCATCATGATTATTTACTTTCCATAATTCATTCATAAGCCTTTCAGGTAGCAAGTAGTTTATCCATAACTTCATCAGTAGTAGGTTGTTTCATAGGCATAGCTACCATAAGTAGAGCATGACCAACATAAGCATTGTAAGATAACAAAACATGCAATCAGTGAAATGAGAGGGACTCTTGGCCATGTCACTACCACACACACATGGTCTTGTCTCTCCTGCTGCTTCCTTTGAAATCTCTTGCTTAATCTGCGGTATAAGAAAATAAAACTATAAGCATGGAGGCTTAGTAAGACCCTTTTCCTACTCACAAAGTCCATACGTCGTATAAACATGAACATATTACTTCTTATCATGAACATCTACACAGTCACGGCATCCTCATTTTAGCATAAGCATAATTGAAATCATGGCATCAGAATTTAGCAGGAACATAGATATCATCATGGCATCATAGTCTAACATGAACATGAATAAAATCATGGCATTATAATTTGGCATGAATATAAATAAAATCATGGCATCATAAATTAGCATGAACGTAAATAAAATCATGGCATCCTAACTTGGCATAACCATAAATAAATCATAGCATCATAAATTAGCATGAACATAAATAAAATCATGGCATCCTAACTTAGCATAAACATAAATAAATCATGACATCATAAATTAGCATGAACATAAATAAAATCATGGCATCCTAACTTAGCATAAACATAAATAAATCATGGCATCATAAATTAGCATGAACATAAATAAAATCATGGCATCCTAACTTAGCATAAACATAAATAAATCATGGCATCATAAATTAGCATGAACATAAATAAAATCATGACATCCTAACTTAGCATAAACATAAATAAATCATGACATTATAATTTGGCATGAATATAAATAAAATCATGGCATCATAAATTAGCATGAACGTAAATAAAATCATTTGCATAAACGGACCTTGCATAACTTACTTTGCATAATATTCTTATCATAAGTATAATGCATAACATGGATGGATGCATGTGGCAAATGTATATATATATAAGGATGCTTAATCTTTAAAATCATGCTTTTAAATACTTTAACATAATCATAACATTCATTGGGCCCTGGCTTGTACCACATTCATACATCATATGCGCGCATCCCTAAGTAAATACGAGGTAGCTAATCTCGACCTACTAGGGTAAGGACAGCTTCATCGGTAGTCCCGAACCGTAAGGACAGCTTCATCGGTAGTCCCGAACCGTGGACAGCTTCATCGGTAGTCCAGAACCGTGGACCTTACTTAGGCCCGGTACAAGCCCATTCATAAAATAAAATATCTTCACATGCTTCTTCATTCATAAACATTCATAGCATATTCATTCATTCATCATTTTCGTTCCATAACATCATTATGCCTCGAAAGCATAAACTTTAACTTTATTCATCCTTTTCATTCTTAAACATGGCATACGTACATATCATTCATAAAACATGGCATACATGTAAATTATTCATAAAGCATGGCATACATACGTATCATCCCTAAAGCATGGCATACCTACATATCATTCATAAGACATGGCATACATACATATCATTCATAAATCATGGCACATGTCTAAACATTTAGGAATCATCTTCACAAGTGACCTAACATATAATTCATGATACATAAGCTAGGGTTTCAATTGGCATAACTATTCTTCCAACATACTTAAATCTCTACATACATCATAGTACCCCATAGACCTGCATCCTTGGGGTCTTAACCCAACCCAAGCCCTAAATCTTGGGAGTTGGCCGAATGGTTCCCTAGCATGAAGCTCCATCACTCACTCAATAGGGAGGGTTCCATGAGTAAAAGAACATCCATACATCACATACAAGGCCTTAGGGAGCCATCAAACCCCCATAATTGGGGTTAACCTAAGCCCTAGCCCTACCTTGGGACCTTGGCCGAAACCCTAATGGGTCACCATCACATGAATAAATTCATAAAATTATAAATTTACATCCTACACCTTACACATACTTCCATAGGAAAACATTTACACCCTTGGTTGGAGTTAACCTTAAGCCCTAGCCCTACCTTGGGACCTTGGCCGAAACCCTAATGGGTCACCATCACATGAATAAATTCATAAAGTTACAAATTTACATCCTATAATTTACATATACTTCCATAGGAAAACATTTGAACCCATGCTTGGAGTTAACCTTGAGCCCTAGCCCTAAATCCCATCTTGGCCGAAAGTTTCTAGGGCCTTAAATCATGTACAAACTTTCACATAACCCTTATTAACATCTCTTATCACATAATAAAACATAAGGAACAATATTAAAGAGTTGGATCCAAACCAAATCATAGAACCCATGGTGGCCGAAACCTTTGGTAGCCCTAACTTTGGTGTTTCTTCATATATGGTTCAAACAATTTCTTGTATCATGAAAATAACTCAAAAACCATTATACCACAGGTGAGGGAGTCTTACCTTGGGTTATCTTGGTTTTTAGACCTTAAAAAGGGAAGATGATGAAGACTTTGGTTGCCCCTTGATCACCCTTTGCCCTTGTAACCTTGTAGATGACCCTTAACACTTGAAGATTAAGCCCTCTTGTGAAGTTTTCTCAAGGAAAACCTTCCTTGAAGTTTCGGCCAGCTTGAGGGAGGAGGAAGAAGAGAGGTGGAATTGATGGAAGGAAGAAAGAAACTCCCAAACCCCCTTTTTATAACACATTAAGGAGGCAAATGAAGAGTCATGGTTGATGACTCTTCATTTTTCCTAAGCCTTAACCATAATCCACTTCATTTCCTCATAGCACTCCCTTGCTAGGTGAATTGGTTAGAGCATGCATGGTTGAACAAGAGGTCCAAGGTTCAATCCTTGGTGCATGCACTATTTTTTTGTATTTTATTATTATTTTTTTTAATATTTCGAAAATCCTCTAAAAATTTCCCCATAATTATGTTAATATTTCCCATCAAAATCCCTTTATATTTCTATAAATTTTTACCTAAAATTTACCAATAATCATGGTGCTAGAAAGCCCATATAAGGCCCATTAGGGCCTTTTCCCCCAATTTAAATGGAAAAACATGGATTTCTAGCCTAAAATTCGTGTTAATATTTCTAGTTCCCTCGGAAAATTATCTAGACATGCTTAATATTTTAAAGAAATATTAAGAGAATTTTCTGGGTCGTTACAATCCCCCATACCTCGTGAAAGTTCGTCCTCGAACTTAGAATAGCTCCGGGTACTTGCGCCTCATCTCGTCCTCGCGTTCCCAGGTAGCTTCTTCGAACCGCTGACTTTGCCATAGAACCTTGACTAAGGGTACCTCCTTACTCCTTAGCTTCTTGACTCCCCGATCCAAGATCTGGATAGGTCTGCTTTCATAGCTTAGGTCCTCCTGCACTTGCACTATCTGTGGCTCGATCACTTGGTCCGTATTTGGGATACATTTTTTAAGCGTTGACACATGGAACACATTATGGATGGCCGACATCTCGGAAGGCAGCTCCAGCTCATATGCCACCTTACCAACTCTTTTCAGGATCAGGTACGACCCCACATAACGCGGACTTAGTTTTCCTTTCCTCGCAAATCTTGTCACCCCTTTCATCGGAGCCACTTTGAGGAACACCAAGTCTCCAACATTAAATTCCAGTGGTCTACGCCGGACATCGGCATAACTCTTCTGCCGGCTCTGAGCAGTTTCTATCCGTTGTCGAATATTCCGTATAGCTCGGGTGGTGCTATCGATGACATCTATTGTGAGCCCCATTTTCTTCTTTTCACCACCCTCGTACCAACAGATCGGAGATCTACATCTCCTCCCGTACAACGCTTCATAAGGTGCCATTCCGATAGTAGCTTGGTAGCTATTGTTGTAAGCGAATTCCGCTAAGCATAGATATCGACACCAGCTCCCTTTGAAATCCAAGGCACCAGCTCGCAACATGTCTTCTAGTACTTGATTCACCCATTCGGTTTGCCCATCAGTCTGAGGGTGAAACGCGGTGCTAAATCGCAATTTAGTGCCGAGAGACTTCTGAACACACTCCCAGAAGTGCGAAGTAAAGCGACCATCCCTATCTGAGATGATGGTCTTGGGAACTCCATGAAGTCTGATTATCTCCTTAACATATAATTGAGCCAGTTGCTCAATCGAATAAGTCATCTTGATTGCTAAGAAGTGAGTAGACTTAGTCAACCTGTCCACAATTACCCATATCGCATCATATCCGTTTGTAGTCCGGGGAAGTCCTGAAATGAAATCCATTGAGATATCTTCCCATTTCCATTCCGGAATTGGAAGTGGCTGCAGAACTCCTCCAGGTCGCTGGTGTTCTGCTTTTACTTGCTGGCAAGTCATGCAAGTACTGACATGTTGAGCCACATCTCTCTTCATACCGGACCACCAGAACTTCTCTTTCAAATCTTGATACATCTTGGTGGATCCTGGATGCATCGAATAAGGGATTCCGTGAGCTTCCGCTAGTATTTTCCTTCGAAGCTCCGGATCATTAGGAATACATAGACGATCCCTAAGGTATAGTTCCCCCCCTTTTGCGATATGAAAATCATCGTCTTTTCCTTCTAAGATCTCCTGTTTTATTTTCTGAAGACTCAAATCACTATTCTGTTTTTCCAATATGTCCCCAAATAGCGTGGGTGATATTGTCATGGTGGAAAGTCGTCCGGAGATGACCTCGACCCCAAAATTAACCATTTCTCTTTCGAGTGGTCGGGGTAATCTAGATATAGACATCAGGGTGGCACTTGCCTTCCGACTGAGTGTATCGGCCACTTTGTTTGCCTTCCCTGGATGGTAGAAGATCTCGCAGTCATAGTCCTTCACCAACTCAAGCCATCGGCGTTGTCTCATATTCAGGTCCTTCTGAGTGAAGAAATATCGCAGACTCTGGTGGTCTGTATAAATTCGACACTGCGCTCCGTACAGATAATGCCTCCATATCTTAAGAGCGAATACCACCGCGGCCAGTTCCAGGTCATGAGTGGGGTAATTCTGTTCGTACTCCTTGAGTTGTCTAGAGGCGTAGGCAATAACCTTTCCATTCTGCATAAGTACAGCTCCAAGTCCTAGTTTGGAGGCATCGCTATACATGTCGAAGCTCTGATTGCATTCTGGAAGGGTAAGGATTGGAGCGCTGGTAAGTCTCCTTTTTAGTTCCAAGAAACTCCTTTCACAGTTTTCCGTCCATTCATACTTCCTATCCTTCCAGGTGAGAGCCGTTAAAGGGGCTGCAATCCTCGAGAAGTCCTCCACAAATTTTCTGTAATAGCCTGCCAGCCCAAGAAAACTTCTGATTTCGCTGGCGTTCTTCGGCCGGCTCCAGTTGTTCACAGATTCAATCTTTATTGGGTCCACCATAATCCCATCTTTGGAAATAATATGGCCCAAAAAGCCCACTTGATCGAGCCAGAACTCACATTTGGAAAATTTTGCGTACAGTTGCTTTTCCCGAAGAACCTCCAATACTATCTTTAGGTGCTCAGCGTGCTCTTCATTTTTCCTAAGCCTTAACCATAATCCACTTCATTTCCTCATAGCACTCCCTTGCTAGGTGAATTGGTTAGAGCATGCATGGTTGAACAAGAGGTCCAAAGTTCAATCCTTGGTGCATGCACTATTTTTTTGTATTTTATTATTATTATTTTTTTAATATTTCGAAAATCCTCTAAAAATTTCTCCATAATTATGTTAATATTTCCCATCAAAATCCCTTTATATTTCTATAAATTTTTACCTAAAATTTACCAATAATCATGGTGCTAGAAAGCCCATATAAGGCCCATTAGGGCCCTTTTCCCCCAATTTAAATGGAAAAACATGGATTTCTAGCCTAAAATTCGTGTTAATATTTCTAGTTCCCTCGGAAAATTATCTAGACATGCTTAATATTTTAAAGAAATATTAAGAGAATTTTCCGGGTCATTACATCAAGCCCCGGTGAACACCGAATAGAAAGCAACCTCCTTCTCGGTGGAGTAACCTCTCCACAGCGTTTCAATCACAGATATAGTTTTAAGCACAATGAAACACAAGAAAGATCTTACTTAGCACTTAGCAAAGACAAGAACACAACAAGCTTCTTCCAAGCTCCACCCAGCGACGATCTCACGCAAGAACCCTTTCTTCGTGTCTTCTCGCTGTTGGACTCAAAGCCTCTTGTTCCTTCCTCCAAGTGCTCAAGCAAGGGAGGGTTGCTTCAAGGATCACAGTAGCTTTCTCAAGAGAGGATGATCAGCTAGGAGAACAAGCACGCAGCAAGAAATCGAAACTCAAAACCAAGGCAACAACAATTTCTTCTTGCTCTGCTCCAACCCGCTCCTTTTGTTTCCCTCTTGAACGCCAGGTGACAACATCTCACTGCAGCCTCCAGCTGCTCACCTGTAACCACCAGCCACCACTGAGCTCTTCTGGACTCCCTGAGCTTCCCTCGGACCAGCCCCAGTCAGCAACTCCAGCCAGCGCCAGTGCCCGTTGCAACCTGAGATGGAAAAACAAACAAACCTGCTCCAAGGAAAGGCCTCCATTGACTCTCCTTGAGTGTTTGAATCCTTCCCTGTCACTTGCAGCTTAATCAGAGCATTAGAACAGCATATCACTCAGAAAATCAAGTATCAGGAATCAAATGCAGAGAATCGGATACGGTCAGACGTGATCAGAGCGTCTGACAGTGCAATTTGAATTAAAGTGATCGGTCACCGGACCGATCCAGGGCTCGTGGGTCAGTCACCAGACCGATCCACCGCTTTGCTGGGACTCCCAGCTCTCGCAGCGACACAAGCCTGATCGGTCACTAGATCGATCAGAGTGAAGCATGATCGGTCACCAGACCGATCAGGACAGACACTGTCCGATCAGGCTCAAGCCTGATCGGTCCACGTTTGAGTGAACAGTAACCGCGGAAATTAAATCCTAAGTCTTTGATCGGTCACCGGACCGTTCACGAACTGATCAGCGGGAGAACTCAACTCACTGTGGGCTCCCTGATCGGTCACCAGACCGATCAGGAGCAAGGCAGTGAGGAAGCTGCCTGCTCCCTGATCGGTTACCAGACCGATCAGGAGCCAAGCAACGAGGCAACGGCCTGCTCCCTGATCGGTTACCAGACCGATCAGGAGCCACACAGTAGGTTCCCAACCTCACTGTGCGCTCCCTGATCGGTCACCAGATCGATCAGTCATTGCTGGATCGGTCACCAGACCGATCCACGAAGGAGCAGCGTGCCAACTTCCCTAATCGGTCACCAGACCGATCCAGGGACTTAAACCTAGCCCTCCAAGCTAGGATTTCATCCACCATAGCCCTCCAAGCTAAGGATTTTTCACCTAACCCTCCAAGTTGGGAATTTTCACCTAACCCTCCAAGTTAGGACTTTTCACCTAGCCCTCCAAGCTAGGACTTTTCACCCAACTCTTCCGAATTAGGACTTTTCCAGACCTAGCCCTCCAAGCTAGGACCTGACCCTCCAAGCCAGGACTTTTTCACCTAACCCTCCAAGTTGGGACTTTTCACCTAACCCTCCAAGTTAGGACTTTCCACCTAGCCCTCCAAGCTAGGAATTTTCACCCAACCCTTCTGAATTAGGACTTTTCACAACCTAGCCCTCCAAGCTAGGATTTTCCACACCTAACCCTCCAAGTTAGGATTTTTCAACAGCTAGCCCTCCAAGCTAGAATTTTCCATACCATGCCTAATCCCCGATTAGGACTTAACCATAATCATAATCAACGTCAACCTAAACTAAAATCGGTGTCAACACCAAAACAACAATCAGGGTCAGACTGCATCAACACCGGGGTGACGGGCGGAGCGGTATCGGAGGGAACAGGGATGGGCTCCGAGAGCAGGACGGCCATCGCCGCCCTATATGCAGCTGCCCTCTCTTTAGCCTCCGCCATGAGGAAGCCGCGCAGCATCTTGGAGAGAGCGCTGGGACACTAGGAGAGACGGTGGGAGGAAAAGGGGGAAGACGAATGGGTATGAAGAAAAGACAGAGGCGATAAAAGGAGGCAATCACCGGAGTCTATATGGGGGACAACAATTAATCACAGCTATTGGTGGAAAGGTCGTTAGTGCTGGCCAATCCTACGGCCGGGCGAAGAGGCATGGACAGGAAATACGAAAAGACAGCGAAGGATCGTTCCGCTGCCCAAGACAGAAGGGCGATAGTCTGACGCCTGAAAGGCCCATAATCGTGGGACATGTGGCCCTAAATGAGCCTGGTGTTCGGAAGGAAGATAGCTAAATAGTCAGCCTAGCTACTTGAACAAGGAGGAAATAGGAATAACCACAACTCCCGCGGGCCAGCTCCCGCTAATCCCTTAGCTCAAGCCCTGAGTTGATGCGTGGCGACCCCCGCTCCCCGGGTCCCACTCGGCCAAGAAGCCAAGACTCTCACGGGCCAGCTCCTGCTAATCCCTTGGCTCGAGCCCTGAGCGGACGCGTGGTGGCCCACGCTCCCCGGGTCCCACTCGGCCAAGAAGCCAAGACTCTCACGGGCCAGCTCCCACTAATTCCTTGGCTCGAGCCCCGAGCGGACGCGTGGCGGCCCACGCTCCCCGGGTCCCACTCGGCCAAGAGGCCAAAGCTCCCGTAGGCTACTTACCTCTAGGTCTCTCCGCCATAGGCTCTGATCAAATGACCGGACCCTCGCACTAGGACACAAACCGGGGTCCCATACACACCCCATAAAGGCCAACGACCCTCGCCAACAGGCACTAAAAAAGGGACATCCCTCCTGCGGCCTGGAATCTTCGATAATTGTTGCGCCTGACTCACCCCCACACCCATCACGGTCGAAAGGAAACACAACTCAAGCAAGCAACAAGGAAAGTCACACTTAAAGGCTTGGGCGTTTTACAAAAATCAGGGCAGGAAGCCCCTCGTGCACAGAAAATGGGAAATGCAGAGACACTCGCCTCACTTAAAGGGTCGATCGACCTCGTTGGGCAGGTCCTTGCACAGGTCCGGGAGCCGAACTGTGTCGGAGGGCATATCCGGGGGTAAATACCCACCAAGCCTGAGCTGACAAACTACGTTAAGGCCATGTTGCATCATCACATCCATGAACCACCAGGAGATCTCGGCAGTATGGGTCGGAGCATTCAGACATGCCAATCGGTGGGCCTCTAATCGACCCGCTTCAGCCTCTTTATAGGTGCGCAGCTCCGCTAGCTCAGCCTGTAGGGTAGCCCAGGACGCCTGTCGTTCACGCAGTTCCCCTAATTCTACCTAGGCCGCGTCCCAAGCTGGACGGAGGCCCCGCAAATCCTGAAGATGATTCCTAAGCGAATCCGTCTTTCGCTTTTCAGCTGCCAGTTGCGCCCGAAGGGGCAAAATCTCCTCGTTGGCCCAGTGGAGATATGACCGAGATCTCAGAAGCTCCGTCTGCAATTCGCCCTTGCGCTTGCGATCATGGAGGTGTGCTTGCTCAACCTGGATCACTTGCTCTTGCGCACGGACCGCCTCAGCGTCGGCAGCAGCAATATGAGCTTTGGCGATCTCCAGCTCCTCTGCCCTCAATCCGTTCAACGAGTCGTCATCGGAAATCAACTGGGTGTGGCAGAGCCGAGCCTCCAGGTCTTCCACACGCCTCTCAGTGCGACATCGGTCCTTGGCGTGAGTCAGCATAGCTACACTCATGTTGTAGCCTTGGGCCCAAGACTGCAAGAAACAAACCCGTCAGCAAAAGAAGGGAGCCGGCCATGAACCTATCCAAAATCGGACCATACAGCCGGACATCTCTCGACCGCATGGAGGCGGTGCCGCTCGGCGGTGTCATGCTCAGACGCTAGTCGGATAGCGAGGGCGACAGCATATGTAGCAGGCCTTCACTGGTAGGCCCTTCCTGGCAAGGCGGGGATGCCTCCCTCAAAGGCAACACCGTCAGCTCCATTGGTAGCACCGCAGAAGGAGGTGGCGGTAGCGCTGGGAGGGTGGCAGTCGATGCTTCACCCCTCCGTCTTTTGCTAGGCCGACTGGAGGAGGCCCCCAAGGGGTCGGCCGGGGCGGACGCAGAGCCGGCGCCCCTAGGACGCCGCAAGGAATGGCTCAGAGGTTGGGTATCCTCTGAGCCCGACTAAGGAGTCTTCTCCTCCTCGGAAGAGGAGGCAAGAGAAGGAGAACCAGATGGAGAAGATTCCTGTTCGGCCTGCAGGGCTGCGCGCCACCCTTGCACGGCCCGCTGCTCCGCAGCCTGCACCCGCTGCTCCCTTATCACCGCTAGGAGACGCGCTTCCGTTTCCTCAGCGGTCCCTAACCCGTAACCCCCCTCGGGAGCAGCCGGGTACATCATCTCAGCTAGCCAGTAAGCGGAAGTCAAAAGAAAAAGTAGCAAAGGGCAAGAAGAAAGAAAAAGTCACTTACTTAAGGAAGCAGGTCGGATGAATGGCGCCGGACTGAGGCCAAATGCGGACAAGATGTTCTCGGCCAAGAGCGGCCCTACTGGGAAGTGTCGATCCCTGAACAAGGAGAGGGCCCGCTCGAAGGTAGGAAACTTCCAGAGATCCGTGTGATGGGGAGGCATTGGAGGAAAATTCAGCCGGAAGTTAAGTGGCCAGGTCGCGAAGACCACAGGGCGGATGAAAAAGAACCTTTCCTTCCAACCCCTACTGGCGGAAGGGAGGGGGGAAAGGAAGGAAGTCCCAGAGCGAGCTTGAAAAACAAACTCACCCCATTCCTGCTTCTTCAGATAGAAAAATTGGTGGAAGAGTTCGGCGTGTGAGGAAAGGCGATACAATAGGAAGAGGATGGCAGACCCACAGAGAAGGTGAATGGAGTTGGGGGTCAGTTGAGACAGGTTGATGCGGAGGTAGCGGCATACTAAGGCAATGAAAGGATGGATGGGGAAATGCAGGCCCGCCTGCAGGTGATCCCGCGAAATGGTAATGTAGTACCTCGGGGGTATGGCTGGTTGATCTGAAGGAGAAGGCAACTAAACGTCATGGTCAGGCGGAATGTGAAACTCCGCCTTAATAGCCTCGAGGTCGCCACTGGTAAGAACGGACCTCGCTGTGACATACCAGGGGTGGGAGTTGCGAGACGAGGAAGCAATGGGGACACGAAGAAGATAGGAAGTTTTGCCCGCGAGAAGAAGCGATGAACACCAAGAAGTAGCCGCAACCCTAGTCGGAAAAGAGAAGACAATACGCCGGAGTGAAGGACGAAAGGGCTTTTTCTCAGTTATGTAGGGGGACAGGGCCGCCTGGTGTTGGGCCACGGCAGAGGCGGCGGCCAGTAATAGCCACATGAGCAGGTCCAGTGGGGCCCAGGAAACAAGGCGCCGCACGCCCAACCTCGTTCCTCGGGGGACGGATGGAAAATGCCTCGGTGATTGGAGAAGGAATGGGGAAGAGACGCGTGGAACCCTCCCCAGTTGTAAGCAGTAGTAATGGGAATTTCCAAAGCCGCTTAGGGATACTGAGTCGTCAGCAGCGACAAGAAAAACAGGGTGGCTTCGTCAACCGACCGGGATCCCTAGGCTTCGTCAAGCCCGCAGAAAAGCCCCCCAACGAGACTAAGACCGCCCAACGCGCCAGGCTCACGTAAACCGAAGATGGTCCAGTCAGTCGGACTCGCCGCCTCCTTCGACTAGACTCGAGGGGGACGCTTATGATCCCGGCCTTGCCTACGGGTAGGGGCATAGGCCGGGCCCACCGGCCAGCCTGGTGCCAAGAAGGCCTGGCAGATAGGTCAGCCAGATCAACGGGTAGGTCCCCGCGCCCGTAAACCCCTCCAAAGGGAGGAGGGGGGATGGGGTCTATCAGACCATCGACGAGGGCGGCCGGGCCACCTTTCAGCCATCCGATCGGATAAATGCTTAGTTGCCCGTACTCTTCGAGCTTACCCCGACCTAGAGCAGGGTTTAGCACCATCAGCAGGTAGCTATCCACATTCTCTTTCTATGGCCATCACTCAGACTGGATGTCCAACTTGGATCAAATTTGCCTCGTGGTAACCCCCGACCTAGGGCGTACCCTGTGCTCCCTCTCTCTACCAGTCGGACGCGTGGCGGCCCACGCTCCCTGGTCCTTACCCGGCTCGGTCCCCAGCATCCGGACCTACCAGTCGACGCTCGGGGTACGGGCTGTCCCGCCGTTACGCCCCCTCACATCCTTACATCCAGGGTACGACCCTATTAACGGGGTTCCTCACACCTTATCTGTCTCTGACATCTCCTCGTGGCTAACCCGCGCATCCAGTACCCTCGTACTGCGCACCCAGTACTCACGTACTGCTAGAGCACCCCGCGCCATGCCGCGCCGCTCCTCAGTGCTTCATGCGAGCTGACAGCCACTACACCCTGGTCCCATCAGTACGGACAAGGGTTGTCAGCTCCCCCGGTTATATAAGCTTGGCACTCCCCCTACCACAGGTACACGCGCGCGAGTTCTCGCATCCCTTGCCTCATTTCAATTCAGTTTCCACTCATCTACCCTCGGAGACTGACTTGACCATCGGAGTGCCTGACCGGGGATTTCCCCGCGGGTTCGCTGACGGCCTCTGTTTTGCAGGGACGTGGCAAGGCGCGGTCGGCAACCGGCCACCTCATTGGCTCGTGCCACCCGGAGGCCCGTCTGGCCCACGGGACTGCCACCTCACTTCGCGACAGGATCACCATTGATGGCTGGGGCTTTGCCAAAAAGTCTGGGAGGGTGAATATGTCCACCATAATGACCTATCTAGCCCGCAGCAAACGGCTCGCAGTAAAGGCACGACAAATCCATTGATAGCTAACCACTTGTTAAAAGTGGGTGAGACGACTGATTTCATGCTACCGTACCTAATCGGCTAGTGGTGTGTTAGCGCGGAGATGGGTTTGGTAACCGACCAAGGTGAGGATTATGTAGCATCCGATGGGGCAAATTACCTACATGGTGGTTTTCTCCTTATTACCACTGCAGGCACAGATTGCCACTATGTCATATGATACCGAGCATTATGGAGGAGCTGTTGGAAGACACTTTGTAGCATCAGAGCAAACACAGGATGCCATAGATTACCTCAGGCGCTGTTGTGGATAGACACGACACAGCATCACAGGGCTAGTGACTGTGGGGCCTTGTGAAGCAGACATCAGGACAGCACACAACTGGAGAGATTGAGATGGTACAGCAGATGATACAGTGAGACTGACTGCCATAGTCACGTAGATGATTAATGAGGTTTTTCCGACCTCGAGCGATCGGCCCGGACCATAGTCATGTAGATGGATAGATGGATGGTTGAGGTAGCTTATAGCTATGTAGTAGAGGATGTATTTTGAGGGTTGGTATAGTGAGAGTACGCATACATGTATATATGGCATCATACCTGGATAGCCACCTAGATCTGATACTTCATTAGAAACGGGTTGTTATTGTAGGACACATATTTGTAGTATTTTTCTTGATGATATAATTTACCTTTCATCAAAAAAAAAACAAAGGTGATCGGCCAATTTAAAGCAAATGCCTATGGAAGTTCAAGTTGACAAGTTAAAAATAGACCTCCACGAGACGGACTGATGATTAATATGTAAGTATTACCATCATGATATCTGGGATCAAAATCTAACAAAGCTAGTATGTCCACCCTTTCCACACACTAGCCACAACATCCAGATTAATAACCCCATGATTTATCTCCTCATGTTGACCCTGAGATAGGTTGGTGGGGACGCTGAAGACGAGCGAATCAATTTTTTCTATCTCAAGTTGACAAGTAAAATTGGTAAAATCCAAAAATGCCAAATCCGATTGACCGATTGATTTTAGATACAAAAATTTCTAAATCATTTTCATGTGGCCAAGTTGATCGGCATCCAAAATATCAAAGCCTGTCCAAATTCTGGATTGGTAAAAGCAACTGGAATGGCTCGGATCGATAGACATAGTCCAATCACTCAGACTCGTGCCTCCTTTGACTAAAATTGAAGAGGAGGCTTGTGATACGAAGGGTATGAAGAGTTGTCATGGGAGCAAAGAAGGTCAAAACGCTAGGTTGAGCTAGGTTAAAGACAAAGGACTCAACAAGATTCAGTCTCTCCAGCAGAGTCGATCCGCCAATCAGCTTGGCAAAAAGTCAACCCGCTAGTCTGTTCAGCAAATTTGATCTGCCAACAAACTTGTCAGTTTTGCTCAGTAGAGAGCCGACCCACCAGTCTACTTAGCAGAGAGCCAATCCGTCAGCTGATTCGCCAGTCTGCTAGGCAGAGAGCCGACCAGCCAATCCGCTCGGCAGAGCCGATCCGCTAGCCTGCTCAGCAGAGAGTTGACCCTCTAGTCTGCTTGGTAGAGCGAACCACCAGTCTACTTGGCAGAGCCGAACCGCCAAACTGCTCGACAAAAAGCCCACTCGCCAGTCTATTTACCAGTGCTCCAACCTCCATCGCTTTCAGACAGGATCATCTGAAATTCTCAATTTAGTTTCATTAAAAATCAGAGCAAGTTAGATTATCAGAAGGCCTGGACAATCCGTTTGGAAGCACTTGAGCCAATGAGTTGCATGGATTACAGAGAGTCGGAGATTATATCAATGCACAAGGTGTCATGACCCTCAATACCTATTCTTGATCTTGGTTTGAATGGAGAAGAGGGACAGCGGAATCCACTCTTCCCGTATCTATTTATATATCTTGCTCACGGTTACACTTCATCAATGCCTACTACATGACCAGATTGTCAAACTGGTCCAAGTAGTGTGGAGTCTATTTAATCAACTTAACAAGACTTGGAGATCGAGTTAGTATCAAAATATCTAAAGCATATAGTATGTTGGCGCTTCATCTCTGATCTGGAAGATGTATTTAGTTATCAAAATTGTTGCCATATGAGCTGAATAAGAGTTTTGCACATAAACCTATGTTTTTTTTTTTTTGGTTTTGTATTGATTCTTACTTAATTCACTATTATTGCTAAAAAAACAAAGGTGTTAATTTGACTTTAAGGTGATTTCTAAAGCCAACTTAATTTAAAAGGATGTTTGTGGGGGCACTTCATATATATTCGAGAATGGGAATAGAAATGGATTTGATTGAGGGGTTAATGGGAATAGAAATGATTGCTGGATTGCTGGTGCTTGGTATAGATATTGTAATAAGTATTATTCCCATTAGGGGGGTTGCTTGGAATGTGATGCGCCAGAATGGATCACCTTTGCAGTGAAGGAGGGTCGGCGATGCTCAAACCAAGAGAAGAAAGCCACGCGTGAAGAGGGAAAGAGAAAGGTTGAGCGTCGGGCAATGAGGAGAGAAGAGGGCAATCGGCTAGGGAGAGAGAGTCGGCGTCGGGCTCGCTCGCACGAGGACGGAAACACTTATCCAAAAATGATTAACGAGGTTTTTCCAACCTCGGATGACCGGCCCGCGGCCTTACAGAAGTTTCCCACCGGCCGCCAAGTAAATCGGGAAGCATTCGCGACGGGTGGTCCAGAAGCCCAGCGTCCCAGGGTTCGCGTCCCATTTGGAGAAAAATTTTCCACAAATACGTCGTAGCTGAGGATTGAACCGCAGATGTCTGAGATAACAACTAGTTGCTATTCCGCTACACCAAGTCCCGGGGGCTTTTAAACGCCTACTAAGTATTATATATGGGAATGAAATAACTTTCATTTCCATTTCTTGTCCCTAAACCCCCCAACCAAGCATCATATATGGGAATCTATGATATTTGGGTTAAAAGATGTTCCACCAATGTTTCAACTGAGCAACTGGACATATGGCTAAACTGCTACAATTATAGAGGGAATGCAACCCTTTGGTTATAGAGGTGCGGAGTGTTGGTACTTGGATGGCTAGAGAGGGGGTGAATATAGTCAGACAATAAGTTCTTGAACTTTTAAAACTTCTGCACTTCAAGGTTAGACAGCGGAAGCAAACAACACAAAACAGAGTATTGCAGAAATTAAACCCTAAGCTAAGCATAAACAAGAACGCTACCAAGAGGATATACAAGGTTCGGGGATAACTTGCCCCTACTCCTTGGCGTGCCCGTAAGGTGGGCGATCCCTTGATCGTCAGCAGTTCAAGCCCCGGAAAATCCAGATAGAATGGAACCTCCTTCTTGGTGGAGTGACCTCTCCACAGCGTTTCAATCAAGATGAAGATATTAAGTACAATGAAACACAAAGGAAGCTTACAGAGCACTTAAGACAGTAAGAACACAAGCGAACTCCTCACCGAGCTCCACTCAGCACAGATCTCACGCAAGAACTCCCTCTTCGTGTCTTCTTGCTGATGGACTCGCCGAGCTCCTTGTTTCTTCTTCCAAGCGCTCAAGTATGCAATGTCTCAACAGGTTGCTTTAAGGATCAGAATATGTGTAGTGGCAACCTCACTTCTCAGTTGTAGCTCAAGCAAGAAGATATTGCACGCAGAGATTTTTTCTCTTCTCTTCATCGCCAGCCACTTAACCTGCTGCTGCTGTCGCCAAACGCTCCTCTGCAGCTCCCAGCTGCTCATCTGCACAGCCCAGCTACCTGACCTCTCCTGGACTCCCTGACCTCTCCTCAGCTGAGCCCCAGTCGAGCCCCAGGTTAGCTTCCAGCAGCGCCATCGTCCGTTGAGACCTGAGAAATGGAAGCATCCAAACCTGCTCGATGGAAAGTCTCCCTTTGACCCTCCTTGAGTGTTTGAATCCATCCTTGTCACCTGCACACTCAATCAGACGCTTAGCAAAGCATATCACAAGGAAATCACAGTGTATCAGAGAAAGCGCAGAGAAAACAGACGCGATCAGAGCGTCTGGCATGCATTTCAAATTAAAGTTCAGCTTCTGATCGGTCACCAGACCGATCAGAGTGAACCCTGATCGGTCATCAGACCGATCAGGATAGGCTCAGTCCGATCAGGCTCCAGCCTGATCGGTCCACGGTGAGAAACTGGAAATTGCGAGCTCCTTGTGATCGATCACCCTGACCGATCCAAGACTAGCTGGGTTTCCTCCAGCTTCTTTCTGCCACACCCCTGATCGGTCACCAGACCGATCAGGTTGTGGCCTGATCGGTCTGGGGACCGATCAGGACACTTCCTGATCGATCAGGCTCCAGCCTGATCGGTTATAGTGAGAAGCCCGCGACGTTTGATCGTTCACCAGAACGATCTGAATAGTATCCCTGATCGGTCACCAGACCGATCAGGAGCCGAGCAGTAAGGTTCCCAAAGTCACTGTATGCTCCCTGATCGGTCACCAAACCGATCAGTCATAGCTGGATCGGTCACCAGACCAATCCATGAGGGAACTCCGTGCCAACTTCCCTGATCGGTCACCAGACCGATCCAGGCAAGGTCAATACCACTCTAAGTCAAGAGAACGGGCCTCCAGCCTTCTCTGACTAGTGCTCAGTCCCCCAGACCAAGACTCCATGCCCAGTTTCACTCACCGGGACTTCAACCTAGCCCTCCAAGCTAGGACCTGACTTCACTCACCAGGATTTCAACCACCTAGCTTCCCAAGCTAGGACCTGGCCCTCCAAGCCAGGGTTTCATCAACCTAGCCCTCCAAGCTACGACCTGGCCCTCCAAGCCAGGGTTTTTTCACACCTAACCCTCCAAGCTAGGACTTTTTCCCACCTAACCCTCCAAGTTAGGACTTTCCACACCTAGCCCTCCAAGCTAGGACTTTTTCACACCTAACCCTCCAAGTTAGGACTTTTCACACCTAGCCCTCCAAGCTAGGACTTTTTAACACCTAACCATCCAAATTAGGACTTTTCACACCTAGCCCTCCAAACTATGACTTTTTCCATGCCAGCGTACGATCTCCCGATCCACCTGGACTTAATCCGAATTCAATCAAACTTAAATCGATGTCAAACACCAAAATAACAATCAAGGTCAGACTGCATCAACACGGAGTTCCACCTTTAGTGGCTAGCTCCAGACTATGTATATTGCTTACCTTTGTCTATGCTTTCAAATTTCAATATAAAAGAGTGAACCTTATGGTCACTCAAAGATCTCTTTAATTTGATATTTCGAAAAAAGTTGCGTTAAGCTCCTATCGATCCATGTACAAGAATCATGCCAGAAACTTTCAGCGTGAACCCACAGTTTTGAATTAAGCAGATTCGACTAGTGGGAAGAACAAGAGATCATGGGAAGCATGGCTGCCATGCATCGATGCTGCGCAAGACATGGCCATGTGTGTGTGTCGAGAGGGGTAAGCAAGCACATTGGACCCCTTACAAATCTTTTCGAGTGGCTGCTAGGAAGTAGCAAATCTAATACTGCTCCCCGATACGTCTTCCAAGAGGACCCTCTTGCTGCACATGACTTAGCTGGCTGGTTCAACCTCCTGGCCCATGCCAATTGGCATCATATCCAATAGATAAATATTACCCTTTTGAGATATATAGTGTAGATAGATGCGCTCTCAAATGTCACTGAGTCATTAGTCATAACATCCGAGTTAATAATTTTTATGATTTATCTTTTCCGTATTGACCCTGAGACGGATTGACGGGGGCACTGGAGACAAAAAAAAAAAAAAAATCACATTTTTGCCACCTATATATAGCTTGAATGGACTAACTGCTTATACAAGTATTGCAATAAAGTTTAGGGTTATTTTTCAATGGATACAAAAATATCTCATTGAATATCTAATCTCATGTCAAAGATTGCCGTGTTAAAATAAAATATCCTCATAATTTACCTTCTTTTTGGTAATGTGTGAGGTTGTTTTAAAGGAGCTGCTAAGATGACAGCTCCCTTTTTATTACAATATAATTGAATAGACCAACTAATTACCTAATGGGCCTAACTAGCTACGTTTCGACCTGATTAGACAGACTGAATGGGCCATATAATCCTGTTTATCTATTAGAGTAATCATTATGTTATTATAGGAAGGATAAAATAGATAAGAAAAATATTATCATTAAATAGAAAAAAAAAATATCTATTTTGAATTTTAATGTAAATATTCTATGCTTATTTTAGAATTAAATATAAAAAAATATTTATTAAACAAAAAACTATTCTTTTTTAACTAAACGCACTATACATAGAAATATGATCAGCTAATGTTATATTAAACTCAGAAAGGGCACTTTCTCAATACATAGATTACCATATTTGCCTACCTAGAGAGTATCCCTAGCTAACTTCCACATGCAATATATATACATGACTTGAAGTGGAGCTGCATGCGTGCTGATTCAAGACTAGGTACATAAGCAAGCAGATGTCTCTCGAGGGATAGATCGATATACAGAGATAAAGGGGCCACACTCCACGACACATGGTAGAGACCGGGACGACAACCATGTGTGAGATCGTGAAGGGAAATAGAGCATCCTAGGTGGTAAGGACTAAGACATAGCTGAGTTGATATTCAGATAATCAATTTGCATTCTTTTATCTCATCGTGGGACTGATAAAAAATATTTGACGTGAACATTAATTATCACATTTTATATCAACAATGAAAGGAAAGAGAGCCATGGCCTCCAACTCTGTATGGTCTGCAGTGGCCTAGCAGTCAAATTCTAACGAGGTCCTTGAAATAGCACTTGTGTCTATCCTTTCATAATTAGCTGGCTTGGTGATCATGGGCCAGGCAGGTCACATGCGATGATCTATATAATATAGACCTATCGCGTCGCCTTTAATTAATTCAACTGCCAGGGCTTTACCACCTACCAAGTAATTGAATTTTCCAGCAACTGCAAATGCAACAGCATGCAGATGTTGCGTTACTGGTAATGTCGGTCGATATGTCTTACGGACATGCGTCAGTGAAAGTTACTGATTAACGGTCAGTTTGATTTCTAGTGGTTAATTAGCAATTAAAGCAGCAGTGATGGTAGTGCTGCAGGATTCATAAATCATTTTGATTTTGGATTCAGAACCTTTTTATTCATTGTTGATTTAAGACGACATCAGGGTACGATCATGGTGAATCCAACCTCCTATTTACTTAATTCTTAGCATGCATGATCCCCGACCATGAGCATGTTCGATCGTGGAGTTTTCAAGGCTGAATCCAACGAAAACTACCTTCCACCTACCAATCCACATCGAGTAAAGTAGCTACTCTCTAATTGCAACAGATTAAATTATTCAACGAAGGGACGCGTTAGAGTTTGAAAAGAACGTCGACATCCTTGTTATAGTTTGTGTGCGCGCGCGTGCTTACGTACGTACTTACGTTGTATTTAACTAAATTCATTCAGCACAACGTGGGAGCACTGAACTTGATGTGGGCAAAAATCACCGGTGTGGACGGTGAGTATGAAGCAACATACAATGACCGGAATGCTTTTCGATTTATCCAAAAATTTGATAAAAAAAACTTTTGTAAAACCGAATTGATCCTCTTGAAATTAATTGGCACAAATTAAATACATAATGTCCACTTAAAAAAAAACAAAGTTTACCCGGGCAAACTTAATAAGTACCTCACCCAGCATGCGTCCACTCTCTCACCTTCTAAACTCAAAAACCTAAACTTGTTAGCTAATTCCACTTTGGATGAGCTAACGTCGTCCCCAAAAGTCACATTCTCCTCGCCCAAAGTGCATTCAGTTCAAAAATCCCCCAAAGTGCCTAGGCCAACCTGCGGCCATCTTGAGTAAGGTGCACACGTTCTCATTCGACTCCCACCGCACCCAAGTACCCAACTAGTAGTATATGTTGTTATATTGTGGTTAAACCTAGATAATATGTGAACATATTACGTATAATCTTTCATAAAAACCACCGTAGCAAAACTATATGATTACAAACTAGAACAAATAAAATAGAAGATACGAATTATTCCGAGAATCTGCGCCAATAATGTTTTCCTTTGGAAAATCCACATGTTAACCAATTACAAAAGCTAGGGATTGAGAAGTACTGCAAAGGTTCTTAAACAGATTTAATGCCTGTTCACTGTACACCAAATAAGGTTCGATAAACACATACTTAGGTCCGTTAGGAACCATTGTTTTAACAATGATTTTAATTATGAAGATAATTTGAACAAGGGAATTAAAAACCAAACTGTCAGTGACAATTTTTTATCTTCACAGATCATACTTCTATCAAATTGCAAGTCAAAACCTTTAGAAAAATGCATGCTTTGATTGTGAAAAAAAACCAAGTAATGATTACATAGAAATGAGAATGGACCATAAGGCTCACTGCAACTGCTGAGAATTTGGAGGATCCCTCATTTAATCAACCATTGTGCATTGCTTCATCCATCTCATTTTCTGTCTCCTTCAAAAGAAAAAGTAATCTTGGAATCAAAACTAGCGATCACTTTTTCCTTTGGAGAAAAACCTGCTAAAACCACGACCATGCTTCTCGGGCAAAGCATTAGGTAAAAAAGTAGAAGAAGATGACCTCGAAGACCTATCCTTTCGATGCTTTGTATCAATAGGTGATTTGGGAAAGGTACTTGCTTCAGTCTCCAATGGGCTTGTTTGGGCATTGTATCCATCCAAAGGGAAATCATCACCAGCTCTAAGTGCTACAAAATCCACAGAATTTTCTGCCTCGGATATCGAGCGCCTTGAATTATGAGTGATTCGAGTGTTAAGGCTACTTGAGTCCAGTACATCATCAAGATAACTATTGCTCCTGAGATGTCTATGATTTGGCAAGGAATCTGATTGTTCAGTTGGTGGACGCAACGTTTGCAATTGCCTCCCAAGTAGAAGTATAGTCTCTTGACACTCTGCAAGCTTCTCTGCTGCTGCTGCTATGTCTTTCTCCTATTAAAAGTATGGTGCTAATATAACCATCAAAAGCATCTCGCCGTATCAATAAAAAGTACTTGTGCTAAAATTTATACATTTAGTAAATGTTAATAGTACGACAGGTTCCCAAACCTTTTGGAGCCAATCCAGTGAATAACTCACAAAATGCAAATTCAATAGTAAACAATGTAACTACTGATAATAATGCATATCATAATGAGCTTAATGTTAAAAATATTAAGTGGATTTTAAATCAGCTTAACTTATTATCTCCCATTCTATCAACTATAGAATTATATTCAATGAATTATTCTCAAAAACAAGCATCTAATCGACCTTTCCATCAACCCTATACATCCATTTAGTGAGTGGCACAACTGTCTTGTGACATCTTTACCATTTAAATGGTACTGTGCATCATCCTATTTTATTCTTGCACGGAAAATTAAAACATAATTCCATCCTTTTCCAGCTAAGTTGATGCAGAAGGAAATATGGAGTTATTTGAATAGAGATACCTGTTTTGCCTTGACCTGAGTGTCAGCATCTGAGCACATTGAAGAGTTTTCCTTCCTTTAATACAAGAAAGGAAAATTAAACAAATCAGACAAAAAACATAATAAAGGACATTGATTTCTAAATAAATGCCAAAATATCATGCAAATAGTTATCTACGCAATAATAGCTAACCTCTCAATCTGCTCCTCAAGACATCTTATTTTGGCCAAATCTTCCAAATGGATATGCCTTCCTTCGTGAAGCTCATTGTTCAATTTTTCTACTTCCGTGTGTAGCAGATTTACTTGACCTTCTAATTCTTGTGTACGTGATTCTAGCAATCTGTAGGACTCAGCCATACACTTCAATTGGGTTTCAGACAAGCTATTTGATTTTTGGCAAGTAACCAGTTTGGACTTTAGTTCTTCCACTTCTTGCTCAGTTTCGACCAGCCGGATTTTTGTCTCTTCCAACAAACCAGTACAAGCAGAAAGTTCCAGTTGTATCCTTTCTTTGTCCAACTTCAGTTGTTCAAATTCCTTTAATGAAAATTTCTGCACTGTATTTCTCTGTTCAAAGCCGTCACTGAGAGGCCCTTCAATGTCTGGATGAGATGAAGAATGTGATAGAGCAATAGACCTTCCTGAGGAATTCTCATTTTTAGGTTCATGATTAGTCACTCTGTTTTCAAGTAATGTTACCTTGTCAATGCAATCTGAGACATTGCTTTCCCATTCATTTCCCATGTTTAAGGTCATCTTAAAGCCCATTTCACTTGCTTCAGACAAAATATGGGAAAGCATCAGTATAAAACCATGCAAGCTTTTTTCATCACTTAGCACATCCTTGGCATATGAAGACAACTGCTGGATTTTTTCAAGTAGTCCGTCAACATTGGGCTGGCCATCAAGTGCTCTTAGGGTTCGTTTACCAAGAGACATAAGAAAATCTTGAATATCACACATGGCCTTCTTTAGATCCTGATTCAAATCATGCTTATCATCAGAACATAAAATTTTACCTTGCTCTGAAGATATACTGATCAGAGTAGTTTCATCCATGTCATCATTACTAGATTTTGGATCAGAGGATGCATCAACAGAGCAATTTTCCTTAATAAGACAATTCACAGATTTCTGAGGCAAGTCCTCTTGTATTTCTTGCACAATTTGTTGTATATCATCCAAAAGTTTGGCAATGTCATGTTCTTTAAACTGTTGTTTAACGATGGAGGCTGTTCTTGATTGGAGTTTTACCAACAGAGAACCAAATTTGTTAGGTGCCATTTCTTCATAATGCTTTTGATTGGCACAAGGTGAACTTTCTGCATCATCTAATGGCAGTTGCAGCTCATTTATATCATTATCCTTCTGAATATGAGCCAAAAGATTAGCAGCTGGATTTTCACTTTTCATCTTCTTGTGCATGCCATCAGAAACAGAGACCATTCCATTAGACTCTGTTGTCAAACAAGCTAGTTTCTCCATCTCTAAAAAGTCATCCATAAGCTCCAAATGATTTGCATTATCTGCGTTCTTGACCTTTTCAGCATGTTTTTCTTTCTTGAATTGGGAGAGCTCTGACATCAATGTTGTAGCCCAAGGTTCAGAGTAACTTTCTACCTCATCAATTCCATCCTCAGACATAGATATTAAACTTGGTGGGTTACTTTCAATCTGACTTAAATTGTTTTCAGAAGAAATGTCAAAAATTGGATTTGACAAAATTCTTTGTTTGTTCAGTGCCAGCATCTGTGTTTCAATGTTCCGAAGCTTGCTTGTTGTTTTGGCACACATGTTCCTCGAAACCTGTAATTCACTGTTACGTTTGGTCAGAACTTCTTTTAACATTTTTGTTTCTTCTTCAGTTGCTAATAGGCGCGCTGTTATAAACTCATTGTCCTTCTGCAAAGCATGGAAACTCTCAGAGGCAAAATCAGAAATATGTGTGGACAAGTGATGTGGACTAGAACTCTTGGCAGGTGATGTCCGCACCCTAGTTTCCCCGTAATCATGGCTTAAATTCTCAACCTCTAGTTTCATTTGTGCTAATGCAGCAGGTCCAGGCAGCTTTTTCCTAACAAGACCTCGTAGTCTTTGGCATTCTGCTTCTAGTTTTGATATTTTCTTTATGTCTTCCAAGTGCTGCTTGTTTGCAACATCAGCTGACTTAACGCTCATATTTTTCTCTTCATTACGAATTTCAAGCTCCTTAGAAATAACATGAAGTTCATATTTCAAGGAATTAACTTCTTTTTCATATGATAAAATATTGCCCTTTAGCAGCTCAATTTTACTTTCTGCTTGCATCTTCTCATCATTAACTTTCATTAGAATATCAGAACGTTCTCGCAGAGATCTTGACAAAGCTTCATTTTCAGCAGAAGCTCTAAGCAGAGCTTGCTCAAAATCATCTATTTTTGTTTCTAGCTCGGCCTTGACTTTCTCCCATTGCTTGGTTTTTGCAAAGACAACATCATGCAACTTCTGCTCACTTTCTTCCTTCACATTCCGTATCTGTTTCATGCATTCTTTCAAGGCACTATCTAGATGTGCAGCACGTTCTTCAGCTGTAAGCTTCATTAGTGTCACAGACTCAAGTTGATGTTTCAGAGTGGATGCTTCGGCTTCAGCTTTTTCCCATCCTACATCAATTAAGAATAGAAAAGATTTCTCAAAAATATTATATTCCAAACTCTTTTGAACAGTGGACTAGAGATTTCCCTACAACATTAATTTCACAAAATTAACAACATAAAAAGCTACACAATTGGCTTAAACAATGAAAAGTATTGTGCTAGAGAACTCTGCACCCAATTTATCCATATAGAGTGATATAATACCAGATACTGCTTCTTCAGCAACTTTAGCATGTTGCTTGACTAGATTATCCTTATTTATCATCTCTGTTTGTACAGCAAATGACTTTTCATTTAAGACCTTCACTTGCTCTTCCATTTCAGTCAGGTGTTCATATTTGTCAGCAGAGATTTGTACGTAGGTAATAGTATTTTTAGCATCCTGATACACAATCAAGTAATTCAAGTGAGCTAATATGTGAATCACAAGGAAAATACCAAATCCAGGAAATTAAATGATTTTTTTTTAGCTTGCAACCTGCAGGAAAGATAAAAACTAACATACGTGGATTATTTTGATATTAATGGTTGAAATGACATTAGGATATTATAAACATTAACTTTTCTCTTATGGCTAAGGCTGCGTTTGGTAGGGGGTAATGTAATCGAGTCTGTAATGTAATCAAGTTTATAATGTAATGTAATGTAATCAAGATTACATTACTATGTTTGGTAACGAGTTGTATGTAATCTTTGATAACCATTGGCTGTGTTTGGTGAAAAATAATCAATCCTGTAATGTAATCAAAGATTGGCGGTTGACGGCCGACAACGACGACCGACGACCATGGTTGGCGATTGCCGTCGGTCGCCGACCGACCGGCGGCAGGCGGTCAGCGACGATCGACTGGCGGTTGGCCGTCGACCGACCAACGACCGCCGCAGCCCGGCCAACGACTTTACAAGCTGTAATGTAATCGGATTACATCGATTTTATTTTGTAATCCAGATTACAAATCATTAACCTCTTTTGTAATCGAGATTACATTACATTATAATTTTAAAGTTATTCCAAATAAAAAAATCTAACTTGTAATGTAATCTTGATTACATTACAGGGTGTATTACACCCTACCAAACGCAACCTTAGTGTTGTTGGATGAAAGAAGCAGGTTCACCTCCATAGTTGTGCTCCCTCAGAAGATTCTATATAGGTTGACGGAGGTTGTAGTTCCTATAGTAAATATGAAATCACCTATCTCTTTTGATAATTTACAAGTCCTCTGTTACGTAACAGACATTTTGTACTTTTTAGTCCATCCAAAATGACAGTCTATGTATCTCTTGATTATATATCAAACGATGTTGGTTATAAAGAACTATGTTTAGTGAGTTTTTGCACTCAAGAGTAATATGCTTGCTAGTTTTTTTAATTCCTTTTGTTTAGTTTTTCAGGTTAGAGCTACTTTTCCAGTGGCAGTCATATTCACTAAACCTTGGTAAAATGTAGCAAAACCTTGAATAAATCAAGAATAGACTAATGGTTGTTCAGTTATAAAAATGGATCATGAGTTAACTTAATTTTTGCTTATGACAGGGACCTCTTAATATATCTTTAGTTTTTAAATTTTTGATACATCCTTCTCCCAAATCCAATAGAATTTGTAACTTGGAAAATCAAAATTATTAAAGAATTTCTCATTTATGAAGGTCAATATCCATCAACCTGAATGGAACCACTGATGCCTTATGGTTACTGTTCTGGTCAATAAACAGTGTAGAACACAAGCATTCCATAAGAATTCAAGCTGCCAACACATTATTATTCGCTTCAGATGCCTAAAGACAATAATAAACAAACCTGATTTGCTAGACTTCCACTAGGGTTGGACAAATTGGTGGTGGTGTCAGTTGACGTTACTGCCTTCTCAGATGACTTCTTCTTCCATGGCCAACTTCTCCTGTCCATCTCTGATCACACAGCTACTCGGAAAGCTATGCTGTTGATCCATACTTTCAATCAACACAGTGATAGAGGACAAGAAAAGTGAAAAGAAATGTCGGATATAACAAGCAATAATGATGACAGGATTTTAAGTATAAACAAAATATACTGATAGAACATACAAAAACTATGCAGCTTCGAAAATTTAAAAGAACTGCTCTTTAATGTTTCAATGTGTGATAAATCTTTGTTTATTTCATTCTTTTTCATTTTTGTTAAAAAATTTAGATTTTTTGCTTTCCTTCTTTATTTGTAGCATCCATAAAGCAGGTTGTTGAGATTAACCGTATTGAGAATCCAGCAAACAGTTAGATGTGTGACTCAAGCTATCTTAATTACTAAAGAAAACTAAAAGAAAAGAATGAGGTGCACCAGAACATAGATAGTTTTCTGTATTGCAGACCTAGAGGTTTGAAAGGTGATATCTGGGAATATAGCAAGGCCTCAGAGATGGCTTACTATATGCGTTGCCCTAATTTAATCTCACGTGTTGGGTTGACGTTTGAAGGGGAGCCTTGGTGTAACAGTTGTTGTTGTCGTGTGACCTAGAGGTCACGAGTTGGAGTTGTGGAAACCGCCTTTTGCAATGCGAGGTAAGGCTGTGTATAATAGACTCAATATGGTCTGACCCTTCCCCGAGACCCCATATTAGTGGGAGCTTCGTACACCGAGCTACCCTTTTATGTTGGGTTGAGATCTAATGGAGAAGCTTTCAAAGTTTAGATGAGTTAGCCTCTTGGACTTAAGCATTTTGGATCAGTAGTTAACCTGACAAGTAAATAGGTCAATTATCTCATTTAAGTGAGTTGTGACATTATATTTCTAACTGCATATAGGCAAACAAATCAGTTCATTTAAGAAACAGTCAAAAATTTAGGAATGGAATTGAGCACTCTAGGCTAGATTGGCAGAGTTGTACACTTCATTATAAGAAACAGAAAGTCCAAGACAGTACCAGGATTCAAGCAGGAACAGCTTGGCAATTTTTTTTTTATCAAGATCAACCAACATTAGTAAGTGAAATTAGTGAGCCCATTTGCAAAGACAATTCAAGCCCTTCGAGTCCTTACATATAATGTCTATGGTCAAAGGGTTTGAAGTTAAACTGATTGTATGTTGCATAAAATACATGGGCACTGCAAAAGACAAGAGAACATTATCAGCCTTGTGTAAGAAATTGTCATCAACCTATGGGAATGCGGTTTTTGCTGTTTCTCTTTGTTCATAGTGAGATCTTCCTCCTCGGGCATAAACTATCTCTGACTTAAGGATTCCCAAATGAATTCCTAAGTTTGTGTTGTATTCAATCTCTAGATGTCCATGGATTATCATAGTTCGGTAACACAGTCCCTCTTGAGGTGGCCAAGTGCAAAATGCTATTGCACTTTGTTTTATAAAAAGGTTGTATCATGCAATAGCCACTAAACTATCATAACTTGAAAGACGAGTTACTAAGGAATACTATCAAATGGAAGAAAAAAAGATGCCCAATTTCTGTCTGGGACAATTATTTGCAATTGGAACCACATATGACTTAATTATGTGTCCAGACTAGTACTATCTATGCACTCAATCATTGCACTCTCTCATGTTGGCAAATTACTTGCTAAATTACTTGTCCATTATTGTACCCACCAATATGACTGTTTCAAGAGAGAGATATTCAGATGGTAAATTACTTTGTCCATTATTGTACCGCCAACACAACTGTTGCAAGAGAGATAAATTCAGAAGGTAAATTACACTATTGTAAGCAAGAGAACCATACAAAATATATGCAAGGTAATTCTGCAAAAAATTTGTTGAGCAAAGATGTAGCTATCAATTATTGATCATAAAAGTTCCAGAGTAGGTGCAGTTAACACTTGGAGGTAAACTATCATTTTCCATAACCTGGAAATAAATGAGAGCGAAAATTTTAAATTTAGCTGTCAGATGATTTACTGGATGAAATTGTTCTCAAAGCTAACCTTTGCAAAAGTTTGTGAAATATTCTGATGTAGCAAGAGCGTGGGAAGTATTCACTGCAAAAAACAAGCAAGTCATTACAATTTTGCAGGGAACTTATTGGAACAATTTCGTGCAGAAAAGAATGTGCGGATAAAACATCTTGTAGATCGCATTGAGCAGAAGCCAAATATGAATTGTATAACAGTAGTAACTGAAAGAGATACACTTAACAAGCTACATTTATTTCCTGATGCAACAAGATAAAAATGAATTAAGAAATGGGAAAAAAGGAATCTAGGTAACCAAATAGCTGACGTTTAGAAACAGTTAATTTCAAACATATAGAAAAGACATATTCAAAAGAAAATTTTCATAGGCATCGTAAATTAATCTGCACATGAAATTAACATCCCATTGCTCCGTTGTAAATGCAATGCGCTTTTTTATGTCAATCCAATTAAAAGCATGAACAACCAAAAGAAAAAAAATATGATTTTTTATGTTGAACAACAAAAGGCGCAAGAACCTCAAACGCACAACTCGCCTCCAACAAGTATTCTACATTCATAAAATCCGGAAAAGAGGGACGCAAAGGGTGATGGTGCATCAAGCATAAACACGCTAAGACTGTGATGCATAAATGCGACATGAACATTGAAGCGAGGATGAGCACAAGTTAGGGGAGCCAACTTTATCACACGGTGTAAGTTAGAGAGGCCACCGAGGAAAAGCACTGCGCAGTGGCCCAAAGGTGGGTGGAATTCTTTAAAGTTGAGGGTAGGAGGTGGAGTAGGTGTTACACATACATAAAGTGTTTCCAGAGTGTAACTATAAGGAAGAAATCATCCTTCCTGATCTAATCTGGCAAGCAAGTACGTCCTGGAAGCAATAATGCTTCAGAAGGAATATCGAGCATCATTTTTTTTAAAAGTCCAGTTCATCGATTCTTTTTTAATCTCCCACTTGCATCACTGGCCTACCACGCACATAAAAAAAAAAGGCTTAGGTTCCATCAATCATCCATATGACCCAATAACTTCAATACGAAGAAAGACCAAATGTTAAAGCACTCATCGCAAAAATAATAATAATAATAATAAATATCGATAACGGATAATGAATCGGCACAAATTGTATTGGGAAAACTGATGGGTGAGAAAAAGGATTTTTTTTAAGCAGGAAGCCCATCTTAATTCAGAGAATGGATAATCGAAGAAAACACAACACTCTCAACATCTTCGGCGCCATTTAATAAAGGGAAAACAAAAAAAAAATGTCAAAACACTGGGATAACCCGAAATAGAATCACCAGAGCCAAAGCGGACACGATCAGGACTCACCGGATGTACAATGCAGCTCTCTGGAAGCAAATTCTACTATCAGATCGGACGAATCGTGAGTAGTCCCATCAATCCCTTTCTTCCAAACTCTGCTTTCGTTTTCCGAACTAGTCCGTCGTGGACACCGACAGACGGAACAAGAAAGAGAGGAAACAGAAAGAAGAACGGAGGGAGGAGGCGGTGGAGGAGAAAGAGCCTCGAGGTCAGTAGTAATTCCTTGCCTGCTCTGCCGCGCCAGCCACCTCTCTCTCCTCCGCTTGCTGACACTTCGGTCTCAGTTCGCAGAGACTTGTGTGTGTTCTTAATGAACGAAGTGTTAAAATAAAAAAAATAAAAAGGCCAAATAAAAGGAAAAGGGAGATCAAGGTGGGTAATGACTATTGAGCATATTGGCGTTAGGTTGACCGTTTCAAAGGCGATAGCTTAAAAGGTGCCGAAAGATTGCCCGCTTTTCTTCTCGATGTCGCAGATGCCTTGATGGGCCCATTAGGTCGATCGAATGACTAAGCAGGTAGAGATCCGGGGTGAACATTAACCTGCATTCGTAAAGATGCTGGGTTGCTTCGTAAAATTGGGCAAAAATCATACAAAACGCCTCATGTTTCATACAATAGCAAACTGACCCTCCTTTCTACATAATAAACTTTTTTAAATATCAAGTTCAATTCTGCCTGTCTCCGCACTCCATCTTTGCCATCTCAATACCATGTGGAGTTAGCCCTAAGATAATAGAATTATAAAATCAAGCAAAATTTGATTTCGTCAAAAGAAATATCTTCTTATGTAATAATCTGTTAAATTTCTTGATTTAGTTCTTTACAAATGAAAATAAGATCGGTTATGTGGAACGTTTGAGGTGTGACTTTTTGCCAAATTGATATTATGTCGAGTCTGATGGCAATTGTCATTCCCAGACATCTCTTTTATGTAAGTAGTGATTTTGACTAAGGATGGAGTCACGTGTTAACCTATATGGACTTTAGCTCGGAGTCTAACGATGTTAAGGAAGAGCTGCAATTCAGATTTATAATGAGAGAGAGGAAGAATGTGAGAGAGAGGAAGGTTAATTGAGAATAACGTGTGATGGAAAGGAAGATAACCTGAGGACTTATTTTCGATCACCAACATCAACATGAGGGCTATAAAATTTTTAACTCTTCCACTCTTCTTATCTTGCTCAACTTTATATGAGCGATCATGGGTGACATTCAACGTCGATAATCTGACACGACCAAAATTCAATTTTTTTTAATCTCTCTTAGGGCATCCGTAATCGTTTAACGCCTTTAATGTTATAACACCTACCAACTCATCAAAAAGTATGGGACTCACATGTCACATACACATTAACATTAACATCTTCATTCTCTCACATTCGTTTAACATTCAACCCCCATTATTTGTGGGGTCCACATGTCACATACGCATTCTCTCACATATACGGCAACCCCACAGTCATTTTTAATCGATTACGGCAATCCCAATCGATTAAAATCACTATTCCCTATTGTTCCACGAGATTCCCAATCAATTGGGGGTGGGGAGCCCCAACCAATTGGGGGATGTTTTGAACAACCCCCAATCGATTGGAGGCTTTAAAAAAGCCTCGGGAGACTCGTAATCGATTTCCCAATCGATTACGGGCCCCCTAATCGATTGGGGACTCCCCCAATCGATTGGAAATGTGTATGTCACATGTGATTGAACGCGTTCAAACATCTGAACGCGTTAATCACGTCAGCGCATTAACACACTCGTCACAACGCCTTTAACGCGGAGGGTGCATTAATCGAGCGTTATAACGCTCGATTAACGCACCGTTGTAGATGCCCTTATCTACCTACAACAACTTTTCTTTCTTTCATCTCTCATTTGCATGAATTTTTTTTCTTTTCTCTCTCATTTACATGCAACTTTTCTCTCTTTTCTCTTATCTACATATAATAACTTTTCTTTCTGTCCGCTAAAATTCTCGCTCCTTTAATTGCATGCAATTATAACATCTATTACATAGTAACTACTACAATGTACTATATAGTAGTTATTATACCATATATAGTTACTCAATTATAGCTCCTACAACTGCGTAGGAGGTAATGCATGCGTCAGAAAAAGAAGAGAATTTTATTTTTACATACAGATAAGAGAGAAAAAAGATGAGATTTGATATTCGAGTCAAAAGTTATGATTTTCAAAAATTTATTACACAGTGTAGCAACTACTACCAAGTAACTCCTACAACATATAACAGCTACTTGACCAATAATTGTCACAATATGTAGCAGCTACTCAACTTTTGGGTCATAACTTGTAGTGGCTACTATAACGTGTAGTAGCTACTCAACAATAGTTGCTACAATTGTGTAGTAAAATTTTAAAAATCATAATTTTTTACTCAGATATCAAAATGAGGTGATCTTTTTTTTTTAATTATAGATATCTGGATGAGTTTTGATTTTAAAAAAATCACCACATTATGATATTCAAGTCAAAAGTTATGATTTTCAAAAATTTATTACATAGTGTAGCAGCTATACCAAGTAACTCCTACAACATATAACAACTACTTGACCAATAGATGTCACAATATGTAGCAGCTACTCGACTTTTGGCTCATAACTTGTAGTGGCTACTATAACGTGTAGTAGCTACTCAACAATAGTTGCTACAATTGTGTAGTAAAATTTTAAAAATCATAATTTTTTACTCAGATATCAAAATGAGGCGATCTTTTTTTTTTAATTATAGATATCTGGATGAGTTTTGATTTTAAAAAAATCACCACATTATGATATTCGAGTCAAAAGTTATGATTTTTGAAAGTTTACTACGCAATTGTAGCAGTTATTGTTGAGTAGCTACTATACGTTATAACAGCTAATGTGTAGTAGCCGTTACAACATGTAGCAGCTATTGTCGAGTAACTGCTAAAACGTGTAGCAGCTACTTGATAGTAGTTGCTACAATTGTATAACAAAGTTTTGATAATCATAACTTTTGATTTAGATATCAAAATAAGATGATTTTATTTTAAATCTAAGTTCGGTTAGGGATCTATAATTAAAAAAATAAAAGATCACCTCATTCTGATATCTGAATCAAAAGTTATAATTTTTTAAAGTTTACTACGTTATAGCGGCTATTCGATAGTAGCTTTTACAACTGTATAGTAGATACTATAATTACATGCAATTAAAGGAGAGAGAATTTTAGAAGAAAGAAAGAAAAATTGTTGCATACAAAGGAGAGAGAAAAGTTGTATGTAAATGAAAGAGAAAAGAGAGAAAAATTGTTGTATGTAGATGAGAGAGATTAAAAAAATTAAATTTTGATCGTGTCAGATCACTCACGCTAGTTGTCATCCATAATTGCTCATATAGGGCCGTCAGGATACTATTTCTCATATATATATATATATATATATATATATATATATATATATATATATATATATATATATATATATATATATATATATATATATATATATAATTTTAATAGTTTGCACACCCTTATATGAGCGATGGTGGGCGACATCTGACATGGCCAATGCGCGCAAGCAAATTTGAAATTTTTTAATCCCTCTCTCATCTGCATACAAATGGATTTCTTTCTCCTACATGTGAATATTTTTCTCTCACCTACATAAAAGTGATGTTGATTTGTAGAAATCAATACCAAGGTGGTACTGGTTTGTAGAAACCAACACCAACATGGTGTCGATTTGTAAAAAAAATAGTACAGCATGGTGCTAGTTTGTAAAAAAATACTTCCACTTGGTGGTGTTGGTTTTAGAAAATCAGCTCCACTTATGGAGTTGATTTGAAAAAATCAGCTCCACTCAAATCAGCTCCAATTATGAAGCTGATTTGAGAAAATCAGCTCCACCAAGTGGAGTTGATTCGAGAAAATTAGCTCCACCAAGTGGAGCTGGTTCTCTCAAATCAACTCTACCAAATGATGTTGATTTTCTCAAATCAGAATCACCAAGTGGATCTAGTTTAAGAAAATTAGGACCATCAAGTAGAGTTAGTTTATAGAAATCATCACCAATGTTGGTGCTGATTTCTAATAACTAGCATCATCTTGCACGTAGAAAAAAAAAATCATAATACATGAAGAGAGAAGGATTAAAAAATTTAATTATTTCTCCTGTCACCGTGCCATATGAGACATCATCCATAGGTCACCCTTATAAGGGTATATATATATATATATATATATATAATATATATATATATATATATATATATATATATATATATATATATATATATATATATATATATATATAAATAAAAGACGGCGGAGAGATGGTTAAAGGGTATTTCAATTTTTTGGTGGGGTTTATTTTGATTGGGATGTATAGTTGGCGAATGAGTCCGGGGTGATGAAATATTTTGAAGAATTTTAAAGTAATTTATGAAAGACGCTGAATATAGTTTGTGCCCTTTTAAAAAAGGCTAATAATTGTAATGGATCCCTGCTTTTCAGCTCACACCTCGCAATCTCTCTGGCACCGAACAGATCGAACTTTGTCAGAGCAAAATAGTCAAAAGAAAAATTGCTGCGGTGCAGCTGTGGGCATCAGAACTCTACTCTCCTCGCTGCTAAAAAACAAGGATCCTCGATTTAAAGTAATCTTCGAGTCCATGTCTAGTATAGTAAACGCAAATACTACCAGCAATTAGCAAGAAGAGGTTAAAGGGAGCGGAGACCGAGAGCTACGCGTTGGACGATTATATATCATTGGAATGGAATCCTCCAACAGTTTTTTTTTAATGGAGATAGTTATAGACACTATTTAAATATAGGTGACAATTTGAAAGATACTATTTAAATATGATGATAAAAATTAATTTATTCGTTTTTAACGTCTCCGTCAATCTATCTCAAAATTAACATAAAAAAAATAAATAATAAAAATTACTAATCTAAATTTTAACTTTTAAATCTTATAATAATAACACTTATTAATCATTAGACCATTCAATACAAATCAAATATAAACTCTACAAGGCTCTATGTTTTGAATGTCTTTGCAAGTTTATTTGTATTTTTTTTTTAATGCGGGCGTCGGGTGGGGATTAGGCGGTAGAAGAGGCGCACTGCCAATTGGGGCCCGCGGCGTCACTACGCCTGCGGATCTGCTAGTTGAGACTCTAACCGGTGCTGGAGGCGAGGAGGATCCGCAGGAAAGGGACGAAGGTGGGGACTCACTCAATGAGCGGATCTCGATCCGCGCGCATGCCGGTTCGGGCCCCGTTCCGGCACGGTCCATTTCCATGGGAGTGGTTGTAATTCCTGGTATTTAGCGCGTTTCACCAACCACGGCGTAGCCTCATAATTTCGCCAACTGTCTTCGTGCTTTTGCGTGTCGTAGTCGTCGTGCTTTGGATCCATTTTCCTTCCCAACTTGTTGTCGGTCGTTTTGCATCTTTCTTGCTCCACGAAATCACGCTTTTCTCTCTGATTGCTTTCGGCAATATGCTTGTCCAATGCATCACCATCAAATATTAATTAATGCCCTACAGTTTCTATTTCTCCCCTGTTTCGATTTGTCTCTCGAGTTAAATTGGTAAAAGCTTGTCCCAGACGCAGAAAAAAGATATATTTTTTAATGAACTTTTAGATACAGTAAAATGGATTTATCAGCCGTACAAAAACATATTTTAAAAAAAATAGTTAAATAATCCATAACAAGTGTTAATTAATTTGCACCGGCTATCTGTCAAATTCAAGAGGCAACCAAGAGTGCGTTGCTGTAACAATTGCCGGAAAGAAAATAAAAAAGCAAACTTTAATTGTCATTATCACATTATTAATAACTAGTTACCGATGCAATTAATGATGAATTAAATCCATTTAGTTAAGTCTATGGGCTAACAGTTCGCCGATGAATGAAAAGAATGTCTGCACTCCATTAAAGAGGTAGATTAATTGGTGGTCGTCATCATGTAACCACTGCTTTCGGCCTTCAACAATTTGAATATTGAATCGCATTTAGATTTCACGGGATGCTTTTCGTTATCTGTCAATTACCACGACTATATATTATGATGGGCCGAATGCAATTTGATTGCAGAGTTAAAACCATTACACCAAACATAAGAATTAGCTTGGGCCCAATCCTGGGTTATCATATGACAATTTTATAGAATTTAATAAGAGTTGAATTTCAACAAAATTGAGGAATTATCCTTCCATATAATGACTAGTTTTTATTCCTGATTTACTCTCTCTCAATGGTTCGTGGCAGCCATGGGGGCCTCCAAGGTAATTAATTTCACTTTTTACAAAAAAAAACTTACCTTTGGTCTGCCCCAAAAGTATAGTTGAGTTGGTACTCAGGTTGTATATTTATATCACAGGAGTAATATTTGAATCATTTGGGAATCATTCCCTTAGGGAATAAGGGGGTGCTTGGTAAGCGGGTTTAGAAGGCGGGAATGGGAATGAAATCTATTTCATTCCTATTTATGATGCTTGATATACGAGAATCGGAATCAAAATATGGATATGATACCCTTGATTTTATAACCCAACCTCCATTAGGTTATTACTAAACCCATAAACCCCTCAATCAAAATTCATTACCATTCTCATTGCCGAATATATACCAAGCGCCCCCTAAGTTCCTCTCAGCTAAGAGGCCGCTCAATTCCATGATTTACCACCCTTCCACGAGGCTTTAAGGCAAGCAGTGGAGGAGCATCTGAGATGAACGTTATCATCTTTTTATATCATAAATTTAGCCTTCGTTTGTCCTTAGGCTATGATACAGCGGCATAACACCCATATCGTCTCCCAAATACCCATGGATTTAAAAAAATTCACTTACCCTTTTTCATTCGAACTTGGGACTGACAACGGACTTAGACAAAAACAAGTGTATTCATAATTGTTTAAAAATGAAGAAAAATAGAAGTATGCCTAAATACTTAAATAAAAGAGGAAGAGAACAACCCTTACAAAAAAAAAACAAATAAAATGCGACAACAATAGCAAGAATGAAGCTCCCATCCTTAACTCATCATATCCGCGAAACACAATAAATGAATAAATAAATTAATAAATAACACTTATACAAAATGATAAAGCTGAAGAATGAAATCTATACGACGGGTGGTCTTAATCTGATTAAATCCACATGGGTGGGCTTACACTTGATTAACATACACATAACTGATTATACTTAAGAAAATTAAACTCCAATAAAGTGATCTAATGCTTGTAGTATGAAGAAAAATTTAGATATTGGATGTAGATTCAATGTGTAGATTCGTTAACTGAGTTCATTAACATTAATAGATTGTTAATGATGTATGGACTTTAAGTCGATGGTCCATGCATGATGAGATTGATTTATTAGAGAAAAAATTCATTGATTTGGACATCTTGAATCAAGAGAGTTTTCATGAAAACTTCTTCTTCCTTGGACTCTTCCCCATTAAGACCAAGATTCAGTTGACGTCACCCATCCACTACACTTGTAGGAACTCTAGCGATAAATAAGATCAATGGCTAATACAATAGATTCATGTTAGCCATCATTTGCCATTGATTTCGGTTTTCAGTTTTGCCTTAGAAGCTTGATAATAGCTAAATCTTGTTATTGATGCACAATTGATTAAGCTCTATCTATCTATTAATGCTTTCAATTGGTATCAAAGCTTACGATTAGTTTATTTTCTTCTTTTGATGATATGAAAAATATACGTCAATTTTACATTTGAGTCAATATGGATGAGCGAATCGATGTGTATTCGTCAATTATAACATTTGGATAGGTTAGATTTTTACCTATATTTCGAATTTTTTTGTCCTATTTCACGAAGAACACTAAAAATTGTGGCAGAATAGGATTTTCCACCTTCATTTGTGAGCGGTAGAAAAAGCAATCTCGCGACTATCATTCGACTAATAATGACTACCGGTCGGCTAATAGGAAGAAATTCAGGCACATAATGTTATCAGTTCGATTGGAACATTCCATTGATACTATCAATCGATTGCTATCAAGTCCCAATCGATTGATGACTCGAAATTATGCACAAAAGCAAGTCAAACACAATTGGATTCATCAGTCGAATGCTATAGAAACCAATTGATCGATGCTCACAAAGTTACACACAAAAGTGAGTCAAACTCAACTGGAGCAGTTGACTGATTTTATTAGTCGAATGCCATAAATCCCGTTAATTGAAGTTTGAGAGGTCGCGAACATAAACTTATATGAACTTGACTAGGGCATTCGATTGAATACCATTAGTCGATTGCTATAAGATACCAGTCGACTGATGCTCGATGACTAAGACACATAAGCTTATCTGATTTGACTAAAAGGCTCAACTACTGTTGGCAATTGACTGCTAATACTAATCAATCAACTGGTATGACCAAAACTAGGTACATATAGTGTCACAGTTGATTGGTAAATACAGGAACTTGACTGTTGACAATATAAATCGAATGATATCTAATATAGTCAACTAATTTCTCTTTAGCTCAGTTTAGTCCAAATACTGATTAACGTAGAGGAATATATATTTATGCTAAGGGTGATTGACCCAAAGGAAAATCATTCTTATGCCATATATATGTTTAAAGAAGCTCACAAATCTAGTTTAACTTCTAAGTCATGTGCATAGTATGTTAGCCAAAGGAAGGAGCATTATGCGGGCGATTAGAAGTGTTGTAAGTCATGTTAAAAACCTAAGCTAATTAAGAAAGCTTATGAATAAAGTATCATGCGCATAATGTGTCAGCCCTGTACTTACTGACAGATGGAGGTAATTATGAGTAATTTGGTGAGTACTAATAGCAAATTAAAATTTAGCTCAAATACTTAATGTAATGTTACACTAAGTATCTCTATTAATGTTTATAAAGTTGCATGTTTCATTTGTTGTATTTTATTATTGCATAACTATAAAGATACATGCCTTGTTGATTAAATTGAGTTATGTTCTTTTCTTTTGTTTATATACTACTCTCAATGCCTACTAATTTGAACAACATTCCCATACTTACTGACATAAACTTTGGACAAAGGAAAGAGCATATTACGATTTTATTAGGTTGTATGGATCTAGAATTTATATTTAGGCATAATCACCCTGAACCTTTAACTAATGATTCCACTGTGGAACAAAAGGTGATATTTGACAAGTGGGAGCAATCAAATCACATGAGTCAAATGATCATAAAGATGCCTATTCCAGAATCAATTAGAGGTTTAATTACTGAGAACGATGATGCTAAGATCTTCATTAGCTAGGGAGTTAGCAGACGATTCACCTCAAATGAAAAGGTTGAGAATACTATACTTTTCACGAACTTACTGTCCATGCGGTACAATGGGAAGGGTAGCATTAGAGAGTATATCATGGAGATGTCAAACTTGGTTATAAGACTTAAGACACTAAAGTTAGAGATGTCTGAAAGCATCCTTGTGAACTTTATCATAATCTCTCTACCTACATAGTTCATTGCCTTTATGATAAGTTACAATACTTAAATTGAGAAGTGAACACTAAATGAGCTCATAGTTCAGTGTGTATAAGAAGAAGAGATTAAGGCATGACACTCATAGTGCTCACCTTGCATCCTCATCTCAGTATTCAAATAAAAAAAAGCAAGAGGGTAATAATATGAGTAAGGATAAACAATTTGCAGTGATAAGGGATTTTAGGGCATAAGGTGCAAAAGCAACAAAATCCGGATCTAACTTATTTCTTTTGTGAAAAGAAAAGTTATCTGAAGAAGGATTGCTCAGATACATCAATTATCATGTCAAGAAATGTATACTTCTCAACTTTGTCACTTCAGAAGTTAACTTAGCTACTGTACATAACAACACTAGATGGATATATACTGATGCAATTACTTACGTAAGTATAATTATGCAGGATTGTCTTAGGAACCGAATGCCAATTAATGCTAAAAGATTCATCTATATAGGAAACTGACAAGAAGGTAAAAGTAGAGGTGATAGGTATTTTTTAGAATTTGTTTAGGGAATAATGTACTTTTGAATTTGAAAAATACATTTGTAGTGTTGTCTTTTAGATAAAACTTAATTTCTATTTCATGTTTAGATAAATCTGGATACACTTGTTCATTTGAAAATGGAAAGTCAATTATTTTTCGAAATTCTATCTTATGTAGTATCGATTCCTTGATTGTCAAACAATATAGATTGGGCACTAAATCTCATATAGACAATATTGTGATGCATAGTATACGTGTGAAACGTGGTATAATAAATAAGAATTCATCCATGTTATAGGATAGACATTTAAGGTACACTCTAATAACGCCTAGAAATGTTAATGTCAAATTATTAAATAAATTTGACAATGATATTTAAGAACTTATCAAATTACTTGAACATGTGAAACTTGTTAGTTATAAATGGATATTTATAACTAAATGAGATTTACATGACAATGTCGAAAGTATAAGATACACCTAGTCATCAAGGAATTTATCCAGAAGGACTTCATTGATTATAAGGAGACTTTTTCGTTAGTTTCGACGAAATACTCCCTTAGGGTAATCATGACACTTAGAACTCATTATAACATAGAGATATACCAAATGGACGTTAAGATTGCATTTCTTAATGGAAATATTGAGGAAACTATATATATGGTGCAACATAACTTTGAGTCGAGAGATTCAAAGACCTAGTATGTAAACTAAGGAAGTCTATTTATGATTTAAAACATGCATTTTGTCAATGGTACCAAAAATTGATCAAGTGGGTTCTTCATACGATTTCAAGGAGATTTCAGTTGATCAATGTTTGTATATTAAGTTTAGTGGGAGGAAATTTATTATACTTATTCTGTATGTGGATGATATACTGTTTACAGGCAATAATAAGGGTTTGCTATTAGAAACCAATTCATTTCTATCCAATGAATTGGAAATGAAGGATCTTAGTGATGCATCATTTATCTTAGATATACAAATTGTTTATGGTCGTTCAAGGTGCATACTTGGATTATCCCAAAAGGCCTATAGAGAAAAGGTGTTCATTCTAATGATATGTAGAATTGTGCTCCTGGCAACACTCCTGTGTGAAAGGGTGATAGACTTAGCTTGCAACAATATCCACATCATGAACTTGAGATTAAAAAAAAAATACAACAATTCCCCTATACATCGATAGTAGGGAGTTTGATGTATGCTCAAGTATATATGTGTCCAGACAAATATTTGAGTAACCTTCTATTAGGGCATTAGTAATCTGTGAAAAGGATTATGTGGTATTTGCAAAGAATGAAGGATTACATGTTCACATATCGGAGATTAGGTCATCTGGAGATCATTGGATATTCAGACTTTGATTTTGCTGGATGCTTAGATAACAGGAGTTACGTTGAGGACCGGTAGAGCTAGAGGGGTGGGGGTGAATAGCTCGCTTCAGTTAGTTTTCTTCTTCACAGCAGAAACTAGAAGCCAAACACCTCTAAATCCAATGCTAACACTTTGGTTTACTTGGTCTCCACCTCCTTGAGGTAACTAATCCAAGGGTTCACACCAGTGATCACATATTTCACTATGAAACCTCCTTCTCGGAACAACCCCGAAGGTGGAGAAACCCTTTTACAACACCCTTGAAAGCTTTCACAAAAGAACAACACAAAGAAAAAGAAGAGAAAGAAGTATTACACACTAGGCTTGCTTCTCCTTCTTTTGGTTTCTTGAAGATGGTGTTAAAAACTTTAGCTTGAGCAGAGAGCTTAGAGCACCAAAAACCTAGCAGAGCTTGCAATGGAACAGTAGTCGTGTTTGTGTTTTGTCCAGAGCCGGCCCTGGGCCAGGGCAACCAGGGCACCTGCCCAGGGCCCAAAACTATTAGGGGTCTATATATATATATATAATGTTATATTATATTAAATAGTTTTTATATTACTCTCTAAAGTCTAATCGTCCGAACTCCCAATCCCTCAACGCTCGACTCTCATCTCAGAAAACCCTAGATGCGCTCCTCTCGCTTTTGATTCTCCTCGGCGTCCTCGACTCCTCGCCGAAGTCCCTCACGGCCTCGCCGAAGTCCCTCGCGGCCTCGCCGAAGTCCCTCGCGGCGGCGCGGCCTCGCCGACTGAACGACAGTCTTCCTGCAGAAAGGGGAAAAGGTAAAGGTTGAAATGGCTGTATGGTTTCATCAGATTTTTGATAGTTTCATTAGATTTGATTTTCATCGCTTACAAAAAATTTTGTTCTTGTTGTTCATCAGAAAATTTTTGATGGCCGTATGGATTTTTTGTTGATTAGAAAATTTTTGATGGTTGTATGAAAATTTTTGATTGTATGGAATTGTTGATGGCTGTATGGATTTTTTGTTGATTAGAAAATTTTTGATGGCTGTATGGAATTGAAATATCGTTGCATGCTAGAGTTTTGTTGTTCTTTTGGATGGTATGGTTTTGGAACCAGGCCATGTTTGCACGCTTGATTTCAAGATCAACTGTAATGAGTTTAATCTTTAACAAGTTTCTCACCTAATGACTATACGTTTCTAAAGTTAAATTAAGTGTTGTGTAGTGGATATGCACATTGATTCTTGTAGCATCCAACTGAGCTTAATCCTATGATTTTACACAATTTGTATTAATTAATCCTCCCAAAACGTCTTGTAAAATTAATTTCTTCACATGTTGATAAATGATAAACATATCTCAGTTGTCATTGTTGTTTAGTATCAGAAAATTGTTGTTCTTGTTGTTCATCAGAAAATTGTTGTTCTTTTTGTT
The DNA here is from genome assembly GCA_024364735.1 of Boesenbergia rotunda. NCBI lineage: Eukaryota > Viridiplantae > Streptophyta > Magnoliopsida > Zingiberales > Zingiberaceae > Boesenbergia > Boesenbergia rotunda. The sequence goes on along the minus strand of JAGFNQ010001949.1, from coordinate 794,686 downwards.
TGGAATAATTAGTGAAATTGATGTTCATATATGTCTTCTCATGTATGCTAATTTTTTCTCATCTTATGATTTTTTTTGTGAGATACAAGAACTTTTTTCTCATCTTATGCTCTTGGGCAATTGAAGAGTAGGTTTGAACAGTTACAATATTTTGAATCTATATTTAGGTTCTTGTATGATGTTACAAAATTAGTTTCATTGGATGATGATGAATTGATGAGTTCTTGTGTGAATTTTGAAAACACTTTAAGAAATGATGATACTTCTGATATTGATGCAAAATATATGTATTCAGAACTACAGATTTTGCAAGTAATGTTACCAAGTGAATCTTATGAAGCAAATAAAAAATAATCTTCCATTCAAATATTAGAGTTTTTAAAGACAATGGATATATTTCCAAATGTGATGATTGCTTATAGGATATTATTGACAATACTTGTGACAGTGGCATCTGCTGAAAGAAGTTTTTCAAAATTAAAATTAATAAAATCTTATTTACGAACCACAATGACTCAAGATAGGCTAAATGGATTAGCAATTTTATGCATTGAAAAGAATATTTTGGAAAACATTGACTATGATGCTATTATTGATGATTTTGCCTTTAAAAGTGCATCACGAAGGCATTTTAAATGAGTTATCTCTGTATTTTTTTAAGGTAATTTTTGACGTTAATTCTACATGCTTTAGCTTCATAACTTATTAAGTCATTTTTTATTTTTCTAGGAACGTTTTGTAAAGTGGAGGGAATGCCTTTTAGGACCCAACCTATCTACTCTAAAGGTATGCATGGCAGTAATAAATTTGATTGATATGTAAACTTCATTAGCAATCCTGAAATAGTTTATTCTCTTAACTTGTTAAATTGGCTTACACTGGTAATTTGTGTTATAGGCCATTGAAATCTTGACTGGTTGCTACATATTGGTTCAGATGCTATTCTTCATGTGCAGTTTCCTACTAATTTAAATTCTTTATGTTCCTAACAAAAAGTTTACAAATTGACTAGGGGAACACAGTAACAGCCATGAGTTCATTTAAGGGTCTAAAACAAGTCCGAAGAATAGTAGAAGATTGCATCCACAACCAACTGCATCCTGTTTACCATATCAAGGTATTTAGGCTCTGCAATCTTCTACTATTCTTCGGACTTGTTTATCTAGTAGTATGGACCCATGAATTCCATAATATTGTTCAGCTTTGGAAGACATGCAACTTAGTTGTGTGCTTTATTTTTTCTGGGCAAGGTTACTGATTGGAGCTTGATGGTTTTGATTGTTTTTAACTAGTGATCTTGTTGGGCATTTGAGTGATTGCCCAGCAGCCTAGGCATCCAAGCAATCTGCAAGCTGAACATCAGAAGGAAATTTTGATTAATCACCAACTAGTTCGTGTTGTACAGCCAATAGACATCCAACCAATGCACAACTGAGCAACATAGGGAATCTTATGTGAGCTCCTTTGATTTTGTGCATGTTATACCAACCCCTCAAGTTCTATGTTAGACATTTGGGACACCTACTAGGATTGGCTGATCATGTAAGCAATATTTACAACATATCTGGTGAATGCTTATGCAATATCTCCACTTCTTGATCATGTAAGCAACTATTTACAAAATATTTTATGCTAGTTTACCTTTTCATTTGATTGATTCTCTTTATCAATTTCTATTAAATGAAAGTAAATCTATCACAAATATGATGAATGCAAACTCGAAAAAAGTAGTATTCGGAAGATAAAATTTTATGATGGATGATGTAAAAGTTTCTTTTTGGAAAAAGTAATATTTGGAAGATAAAATTAGGGCATAATTTATAATTTCGCCCAGGGCCTTTATACAATAAGGACCGGCTCTGGTTTTGTCACCAGCTTATAACGGTCTTCTCTACTTCTCTGTGACGTCACGAATCAATTGGTGAAAACCCCAATCGATTACCAAGTAGCCGTTGAACAGTACGGATGTCGGATGAATCGATTGACAGATTGATTAGTATCTTTAATCGATTGAGTAATCGATTCAAGACCCTTCTGTTTAAATGAAGGATGTACCCCAATCGATTAATAAATCGATTAAGAGGTTCCCTAATTGATTGACCAATCGATTAGGGAGCTTCTGAATCGATTGGCTGATTGAATACGGAGCGTTTTGTTTGCGCACATAATAGCTCTTAATCGATTCACCAATCAATTACAGGGGTTCTGAATCGATTGATTGATCGATTACGGAGTGTTTTGTTTGTGCACAGAATAGCTCATAATCGATTCACCAATCGATTAAAGAGCATTCTGTTTGCGCACAGAATCGCCCTGAATCGATTCACCAATCGATTAAAGAGCTCCTAATCGATTGACTGATCGATTAGGGAGCATTCTGTTTTCGCACAGAATCGCCCTGAATCGATTCACTATTCGATTGATCTCCTTCTAATCGATTGCCTGATCGATTGATATGCTCAAATTTAGGATTCTCAATCCAAAATATTTTGCGTTGTTCTCAATCGATCCAATTACCTTGTGCCAGTGAAACCTCTCGTTTCCTGGACTTCATGCCTGGAGCCTCCTCAACTCCGGGTCTTCATGCCAAGAGTTCCGTCCCCGACTATCCCTTGGACTTCTTTCCTGGAGCTTCCTCAACTCCGGGTCTTCATGCCAAGAATTCGGTCCCCGACTATTTCTTGGACTTCTTGCATTACTGCACACTAAACCTCAATGTTAGATCCAATGTATTAACTTAAACTTAAACAATTATCAATCATCGAAACTTCTTATTTAGGGCATGATTGCATCTACAAGTTATACCTTGGGTTATGTGTTTATGTTGGCAGGAGGGGTTATATTATAGAAAAGTGTCAAACAGACGATAATAACCACTTCTACTATAGAGGTAGAGTTTATAACCTACTGTGAAACTTTTAACCACAGGATGAGAGGAGGGGGGGGGGGAGTTAGATATTGGATATATATTTAATGTATAGATTTGTTAACCCAGTTCATTGACATTCATGGTCTGTTAATGATGTATGAGCGTTAAGATGGAAAATCCCTGCATGATGAGCATAGTATATAACGGAAGAAGCATATTGATTTGGGCATCTTGAATTAAGAGCATTTTCTTGAGAGTTTTTTCTTCCTTAGACTCTTTCCCACAAAGACCAAGATTCTATTGCTACCCAATCCTACAGAAGGTCATCCACTGCAATTGCAGGAACTCCAACAACAAGTAATATTAATGACTAATGTGATGGATTCCAGTCAACCTTCATTTGCTGTTGATTTTGGTACTCAATTTTGCCTTAGAAACTTGATTATAGCTAGATCTTGTTATTGATGCATAATTGATTAAGTTCCGCGCATGTATTAATGCTTTCAAAAATTCAATACAATCTTTAGAAAATGAAGATCGTAGTGAGACCAAACTAGCTATTATCATTTATCAAGAACTAAATGAACCCTTTTAGGCACGGAAAAAAATCATATTTTTATCACATAAACTAGAATAATTGTAAATGATAGAATGAAGATAAAAGGAAATTGAAAAAATTTATGACTGTAAATACATCTAAATAAAACCTAAATTTAATGTCTATTTAGAAAGCAAAATGATAAAGGTATTTAACTCGCTATTGCTAAAAAATAATATAATCTTTCATTTTGATCGAATATAATACAGACAAATACATCATTTGAACTCAATCAAGGAGTTTGATAGCACCAATTAGATTAACGTGACAACATTAGGTTTATTTTCTCATTCCCAATCTCATGAGCGAGAGAAACACAGAGATGGGAAGTTGAAAAAGGAGAAGAGGGGGAACTCAGAGAAAAACTAAGGCTGTGTTTGATTTGTCTGTTTTCTGTTTTAATTTTCAGAGAAAATGTAATTTTCTAAAACTAGTGTTTGGTTTGTATTTTCCACATTTGTTTTCTAAAAAAAGGAGATATCATTTTATAAAAATCTAGAGAATATTTAAAAGTCATTTTTCAAGAAATGAGAAAATATGATTTTCTAGAAAATAAAAGGAAAATGACTCAATCCAAATGCAGTTTAATATTTTTATTTTGCATTGTATGGATAAAAAAATTTTAATTCATGTTCCTATTGATGAAGAGAAAACATCACAACAAAGAAGAAATATAACGAAAGGAGGATAAGGTTTAGATATATAGAAGAAGAATAAATTAGAACTTATAAAATAATATACATAATTAAAAATAAATTTAAAATATTAAAAAAGAGAGCCCTTGCTCTATCCTCTATCCATTGAAACCATAACTGAAGTTTTGATTGGAGAATGCAATCATCAAATTTTTCATCACGTAAATCATATTTTTTTTCCATTCTCTTAAAAACTTTATATAAAAATATATTTAATATATTAAAAATAATGGGGTTCAATAAAAATTGGAGTCATAGGCATAGACCTTAATGATATATTCTTATTCAGAGTCAGAATTTCGATTAGGAGGGACAATTTTCAATAATCTCAAATATTATTGTAGATCAATTTTTATCCTTCAAAAATCTAAATTTCAAATTTAAAGAGCCAAAAATAAACTTAAATTCAAAAATTTTGACCATAACTCTTAGTTCTAGTTGAAACAATGATCCGTCGATCTCTAAAACTTTTTTTTTTGACTCAAAGTTGAAAAATCGATCAAACCTGTTTAAACATTAAATTTGCTTCGGACATAACTTGACCAAATCAACTCTAAATCAATCCTGCTCTGAACCAATATAATTCTTATCTCTGTACATGAATTTAGTTTAAACTTAATATAATTTTAATTTAGCATCCTCATTTTATATCATACAATTTAGCTCATCTGTTTATTATTATATATTTATTTTTAAAATTTTAAATTTTAAATTGTGATATTTTCTTATACAAGTGATACTAATGGATAGCTTAGGTCATGAGTTTTTTAAATATGTGATATGTGATCAATTTTAGTTTTAGACAATAAATGATGATAAATTAACTAATTAAAATAATATATATATATATATATATTATTTTTTAATGAAATTTGAGAGGGGGCGATCGCACCCCCTCTCATTAAGGTGACTACGCCTCTGATTCCTAAAGTTGTCATTGCTCTAGTAGGATGATAAATCTGAGATGTTACGTTGCTAATCATTTATTATTAGTATTTTCAAATTTATCTTGATAATCAATGATAAATTTTTTTGAGATCTAATCAATCATCCTAACAAATAATCATACAGGATAGATGGTGCTAATGAAAAAAAAAACCCTTTTACCCAAATAATCGCTTTAGTTCAATGCTGAATATGAAGCCCACGAAGGCCAGATAAATAGGTGTGCTCTTAAAAATAAAAATAAAAAAAATAAAAAAATAAAAGTAAAAATAAAAATAAAAGAAGAGCCACAATTAAACTTGGTGTATAAAAAAAATCTTATCTCTTGAATCCAGGCGTGCCACGTTAGGAGTATTTGGTTGGTATTTTTTAGTCTATTTTTTATTTTTATTTTCAATAAAAAATATAATTTTCTAGAAAATATATTTGGTTTGCATTTTTTAGTTTTATTTTTCAAAAAAAAAATATAATGTTTTCTGGAAAACTGGAGAATGAAAAAAAATTATTTTCGAAAAAATTAAAAAATATAATTTTCTAGAAAATAAAAAATGGAACAAATCAAACACACCCTAAACTTCTCCGTCCCCGCTGGCCGAACATCTTTCCCTCCTCGATCGTCGTTGAACTCAAAACCCAGCAAAACGCGGTTATTCGACACGCGGCGCCATCCTATTCATTGGACACGTTGTCAAGGCGGAACCTAAACGCGCTGTTTAATTCAATTTATTGCCCGACAAAGCGAAGGGGCCGGAAACAAAGCGCGGCGCTCTGGGAAGGGTTTCAGAGCTTCTCCGGTGTTCGAGCGAGAAAGGGCAAGACGTCGACGAGATGATCAAGGCCGGACCCATCGCTGCTTGGCTCGCGGCTTCCTTCTCTGCTACCCTCGCCGCCGCGGCCACTCCTTACATCTTCGCGGCTATTTCCCCATCCGCCCCCACTAAAGAGGTACGCATAACCTTATCTCCTGTCGATTCATTAAGATTGTTTACGGATTCGTGATGAATTTGTGCGATGCTTAGGGATCGGGATCACCGAAAAATGCTTCGGGATCTGATTCGAAGCGGAGCGCCGAGGACAAGTTCGTGCCGAGGTACGACGGCCTCAGATTCATTGAGACGCTTGTGACCGCGCACCGGTGATTCACTTTTTCCTTCTCGATGATTCATTCCATTTCTCGGCGCTTCCGGTCAAATTCCCCTCTTTATTCCCCATTTTGATTGTGATTTGGTAGCGTGAGATTGCTACAAGTTGGTCTTTGTTTTTAGGACAATAGATAGCTTTAAACGAGTTTGTGTTCTAATTGCGAGAAATTTTTACCATTGCTAATTGCTTTTTTGGTATTCTTTGATCGTTTGTTTTATCATACGATGAACAGAAGACAAAACAAGGGAATAAAGTAGAGATTGATTCTGCTTCATCATTCATTTTATTGTATCATTTTGAATTTTCTTCAATAGACATATAAGTTTTTGGGTAAACTACTTGGAAAGATCAAATGCTGGGAAATTCATCTAATATGAGAAGGATAGATGAAATTTACTCTCAGTTGGTAATAATCCATGTTGCAGCCTTGTCCGAGATAGAAGACTGAATCACATCCTTGATAAATTAGACTGCCTGGTAGAAGTATGGATAATGAAGAACGTTCGTGTTCTTACAGGAATTTGTATAAATTAAACCAACCTTGCACAATCGATCTTCTTCAATTTATTTGTGTCTACTTTAAAACGTGTTCTGTTTCAGCCATAATCATAGATTGACAAGCTTAAGTGGAGCATCACGATTAATAATGGAATGCTAGTCAACTTCATTCCAAACGTTAATTTTTCACATAATTATAATGAATTATTAGAACGGATAGTGATCTTTCAGTTTTAGCATATAATTCCACCAGAAAATTCTTTCTCGGGAGAGAAGAGAGGACATCAAAATTTAGTCACGGGCTATATCTTCTCTCATTTTCATCATCTTGGAAAATTCTGATGAGAGAATACGTGATATGGTGAGAAAATCTTTGTTTTGTAAGTGCGGTTGAGGTTGTGTTGGTAGATTAGTAATTTCTTACTATAACACAAAACTAACCTATATCGTTCTTCTACCTCTCCACTTCGATGATTAGCTCTCCGACATGCTTCTACTATTTCTCTACTTCCTCGCTTTGTGCTTGACAGTAACACTTCCAAGGGGAACAAAGATCAATTGCCTCCTCACCATGCTCGACGATTTCCTTCGTCTCTGCATTTTCTTTCATGTGCAAGAGAAGGTGGTGGAGTGACCATTAACTCTCCCTTTTTCCTAATATCATTGATGAGAAGCGCAATTTCCTGTGTCATTCACTATTTATTGATTAGAGAAGATGCCTTCTCTTCTTGGGTAGATTCGTGGGCAAGCAATCTTTTTTGTTTTTTAAAAAAAAAAAGACATTTCCTATTTCTTGCGACTTATTCTTTCTACCAAAAAGATTTGTCGCCAGGAATGCAATTATGTATATCAAATACATCTCCCACGAGATAGCCCTGGGTGGTCCTCTCGTAATGACTAGCTAAATTTCAGGGTCCGCTGGACTTTCCTAGAGACCAAGCAAGATGAGTGACACCGGATGACACTTTGCGACAGAAAACTTGGTCGTCAAGTACTCTTGACCTTCATGTCTGTCTTCCAAGACATCAAATAGGTCCAGTGACACGCACTGAAATTTGAGCCTTGTGTTAGGAATCAAGTACGGTGTGGAAAACAAGCATGAACAAAAGGGACATTGGCAGGCGTACGATAGTTCATAAGAAGGCTTGCATGGTGATGATTTGTTCATCCCAATGTTTTCGGCGTCTCCGTCAATCCGTCCTAGGGCTTACATAAGTTCATGAATGGGTGATGACATTTGGGAGTAATGGTATAATGTTAAGTTTTTAATGGATAATTAAAAAAATTTATGATTCTAATTCAATTATGGTGTATTGTAGGATATTTTTTTTCAAGTAAAAAACGAGTCTAAGAATGTTAATAGTTTAGATGAGCTTTCATGAGTATTTCTCGATTTACTTTGGTGGTCGATGAAAAATTTCTTTGGGATTAGATTAATCATTCCAAAATTAATCGGTCCGAAGAGTAAGATCCAACTAAAAAACAAAACAAATTGGGTGATGACAAGAGAAGATGACTTGCATTTTATACGGATTTGATATGGTATTCAACTCCCATACCCGATTGAGTGTGTGACGTGCTTGAATGTACGTGAGCGTCTCAAATGAAAATTAGGCATCATATCGTTATTATTCTATTTATATATCATATCCCGCACACCTCGTGTGAGTATTATATATTTTTTTTCATTTTTCATTTTTTAATTTTTTTTAATATTATAATCTAATCCTTCAATTTTAAAGATAAAATATTAAATGATTTAATTGCAAGTAAAAATAAACGACGTGCAATCGCGCAAACTTCACACACACATATAAAATCTTTGACAAAATGGACTCTCCCAAAAGTTGAAAATTTTCTAATCATAATTTTTCAACTTGCCAAATGTAGCAACATCCAAAATATAATTTCGAAGAGAATATTTTCTTCAAACAAAACTAACCTATGATATCTATTACTCTCCTAGCTATTTCACTAAATCTCTATTTTAAGTGTGTGCTTTCTTTGAATTCTACACGATAACATTTCTCATTTTGCATTTAAATTTGGAATAATAAATTAAGTACACTGAGTCAATGCAAAAATTTTAAAGCCAAACGAGCAAAGAAATAAAGTTTTAATTATTACATTTGCTCGTAACATCATACACAACACTACAACAATACTCAATTGAATAACTAGGCAATCAATTGCTTTTATATATTACACACAAAAGTAATATGG
>JAGFNQ010001949.1:725606-784730 GCA_024364735.1 Boesenbergia rotunda | reverse complement strand
ACAGGGATGGGCACCTTAAGAACGCCTCGGTTTTTGGAACTACCGTAGTTGTTCCTACCCTAGTAGGTGGAGACTAGCTACCTCGTATTTACTTAGGGATGCGTGCATATGATGTATGTATGTGGTGTTAGTAATATGAGAGAAGTGTCCTAAGGCAATCGCCTTATAATTGTAATCATTTACTTTAATAAATGAATATTCACTATTTGAGTATACATGTTCATATATTTGATTGAGATCTTGAACTCATTTACTGAAAGTCCGCAATACAATTCATAGCATGAGAGAATTTGTGATGAATTCACAACTAGTGATTATCTTTACATGTGCAATTGTGAAGTATTGAAATTGTCCCTAGTCGATGAATTGATAAATACGGACACTATCAATTCTGTTGAGACTAGCATGGGTTATTCTCTAATCAGCTGATTCTCACTAGCTGGTGACATTGGGATGTCCAGAGATAAACATGAATGCTAGTTAAATGAACTAGTTCATTGGAGTGACTGGCTGTAAAACTTCATATGGGAATCTACATGTAGATATGTCAATGAAGTTCTTACTGCAGCTTAAGTACGATGTTCCTTTGACTTGCGGTGTTCAAGTCATCTTGGTCATGGAGACTTATACTTTGACATCTTAAGCAAGCATCTCTAAGGAGGTGTGGACCCAGGATGATTGGGTATAAGCCGAAGTGCCCGAAGATGTTTGAACAGCCTACAAAGGATTTACCACTCCTTGCGAGGAGATGTATACCCAAGGCCTATCGTCGGATTGTTACTCGAAGTCTCTGGCCAGAGCATAACATGTTCCGAGTATGAATCTCTAGGAAACATGAGAGTAATTAGAATTCGTTGGATGAGAAAGACATTACTTGGGCTAGGTGTGACGTAGTCAGCCTAGTGGGGACTGACACATAAAGACCGTGTCCTGAACTAAGTGGGTATAAAATGGTGAAGGGAATGAGGCACGACTTATTATAGCTGCTGAAGGGTTTTAGAATTATTTCTGAGGTCAACCGTTGATCTTTCGATTAATTGGGGGTCATGATGTACTACTAGGTGTCACTCATGATCGTTCTATAATTGGTTGATTATAGACGGCCAACATAAATCGAAAGCCTATTTAGTCACACGCACTACGAGTAATCCGAGGGATTTAAAACGAGTTGAAAATTGAATTTTCCGATCAAGAGAAATAAGTCGAATCTGAATTAATCAGAGGCGCATCGGAAGCTTAAAATGGCTAAGTCTTTTGAAGGCTTATTGGATGAATTAAATGAGTTTAATTCGCGTGGAGGCGGCTTGGTTTGGCCGGCCAAAGAGGGTCCCCACCCTCTTTGGTTTGGCCGGCCACAACAAGGAGGGAAACTAATTTATTTGGTTTGAATTATAAAATAAATCAAGCGCGATTTGTTTTATAAAATTATGGATAAATAAATTTATATAAAGAAATTTATTTTCATGGAAATTAAAAAAAACCTTGGATTGGTTTATTTTATTTTATAAAATCAATTATGAATTGATTTTTCCATGATAAGAAAAATTTATATAATAAATTTCTTGTAAAAATTTATTCCATAATAAAAGGGGTGATATGTTTGTTTTTATTATAAATTTAGTTATAATAAAACTTGGCATAACGGAATAATTCATAGAAAAATTTATAAGATAAATTTCTTATGAAATTTTATTCCGTTAAAGGGAGACTTGGCGATGGAGAGACTACTATATAAAGGAACCAAAGCAAGGCTTTGAATTCTAATTAGGAGATCAAGTAGCAAGCCTCTCTTCCTCTCCTTCTCTCACTCTCCCTCCTCTAGTGGGCGCCAGCCCTAGAGGGACCTCCTAGGGTTGCCGTGAGCCATCTCCACCAAGAAGGTGCCGAAGAAGAAGAAGAAGCGGGCCGCGACTCCTTCCTTCCCCCGAAATCTTGATTCCGATACTTGGTGGTTAGTCTTCCATCTCCCTCTCTTGATATTCTTGTCGTGCCTTTGGAGAATCTAGTAGTTCTTGTCGGCACAAAACTCGTGGCTTTGCGAAGTCATCCCGAGGAGAACTCGGTGTGGACGCGAATAGAGGCGGAGCTTCCAAGGGACGCTACGGTTGGATCTCGTCCCTTTCTTCGAGTTACGCGAGGTACTAAGTAAATTAGTTTACTTTTCTGCAAAATTTTAATTTATGATTATGTCTCCACAACTTAAGGTTGCATGATAGATACGTGGTTAAAATAATTTAAGAAATTATTTATGCTAAACCTTCCGCTGCACGTAATTAAAATTTAAAATTACGAACCCATATCCATGTCAACATGCACCCGGTGCCTATAGTGGTATCAGAGCCGGTTAGTGTTCGACATAATCATATAATTGTTTTGCGGAAAACTTTGTCATGATCTCAATTTTGAAAAAATTTTCAATTATGGAAACTTTCCAATTATGATAAATTTTAGATTTAGGAATTTCAAAGTTTGGAAATCCTCATGAAATTTCGTAAACTTTTGAAATATCCTAGTTTCTGAAATTTTATGATAATTGTGAAAACTTCCCATCTTTGGAAACTTTCCAATTTTGGAAATTTCCTATTTTGGAAATTTTCCAATTTTGGAAATATGTAAGTTTTCTTTGTACCAGAAACTTACAAATATTCTGAAAACCTATTATGAAATCTCGCAATTTTGGGCACTTTCTTTCAAGAAAGTCTAGACAAATTTATGGATCATTAATTGACAATTAAAATTCGAATTGGTTTTAAATTACTAACAAAATTCTTTATTTTGGATTGAGCCTCGGGGAGCCATCCAATTTAAAGTTAGTTGTTGTAATTTAATTTCCCATTTTGAATAAAATTTTCATGTTTAATTTGGTTACGCCTCGGGGAGCGGACCAAATTGGATTTACGACAAATTTCTTTTCTTTGGGTATCTGAGCCTCGGGGAGCCACCCTTAGAAAACAATTTGTTGTAATTAATTAATCCATAAATAAAATATTTGATCAAATCTTGGAAATTTAGGATAATTTCCTTATTTGATTTAAGAGGTGATGCTCTTACATATTGTTGTCTCCAAAATTAATTAAGAAAATAGTTTCCTATAGAGTTTTCTTAAATAAGATTTTCATGAAAATAATATGTGGTTGAATTAAGAGAATCTGTCTCTTAATTTAATAAGATTTGATTTAGAGAAATCAAAGTCTTAAACATATTATTTCCGAAATTGATTTTGACAATTTAGGAAATTGTTTCCCAAAACAATTCCTTGAATAAAGTATGAAATTGGGATTAGGAAATCCGGTTCCTAATCCAATTAATGAGACTTGATAAATTAAGTCACATACATACTTTATCAAGGAAATCGTTAGTCATGACATAATTATATGTCATGAATGTGCTTTGAAAAGAAAGGATGAGACCCAAAACCCCTTACAAAATATTAAGGCTAACACCTTCCATTAATATGGTTAGAACCGGAGTTTTGTTTCTCGTTTGGGTTGATGGACACATCCATGCCCGGCTTGAACCTCAACATGTTCAAACCATGGAATTAGTTTATGATTAATATAGTTGGAGTCAGAGGTCAATCCTTAGTTTTGGTTGTTGGACACATCCAAGCCTGACTAAACGGTTGAATGAACTCCAACCATATTAAAACTACTTCTTGATTATGGGTCAGCCTTAAGCTTGGAGCATCGATTTGTTGTGGCACAGCCAAGGTCGATGTAAAGAGAGGTGCAGTTGGGTGCTATGTATATTGTTGCATACTTGTTAATGAGTAAACAACCCAATGATTTATACAAACATTCAATTAGTTGATAGCATAAAGTGATAGTTACATATATGAGATATGTAATCGGTATAATTACCTACCTTCATATCTAAGAATAACTTGATGGCCACAGCCATGGTTGTTCTTATCTATGGTTGGATATCAACCTATTTGGAGGTGTTCCTACGATCTCCCGAATTGATAAAAAGGGTTATTCAATTCGAAAAATAAATAGGATTTAATTAATGTATGTTGATGCATTCTTTATCATTCTTCTCACATAAGCTCAATTTGTATTTCTAGGATAATCATTCGATCATGTCTTCTCTGAATTTGCGTTCCATTTTGGACACCAATAAACTGACTGAGCTAAACTTCATGGACTGGCTTCGAAACCTGAGGATAGTCCTCAAGGCAGAGAAGCTTGCTTATGTCCTTGAAGATCAACTTCCCAACCATCCTCCAAAAGATGCAACTCCAGACCAGTTAGTGGCCTATCAGAAACATGTGACCGATTCTGAACTTGCGAGTTGCATCATGCTAGCCTCTATGGTACCTGAGCTGCAAAAGCAGCATGAGCATATGGATGCTTATACCATCATCTTCCATCTTCATGAGTTATTTGAAGAGCAGGCGAGATCCGAAAGGTTCGAAGTCTCCAGACTCCTCTTCACCTCTAGGATGCAGGAAGGCACTTCTGCCTCACAGTTTGAGTTAAAGATGTTGGGGTACATTGAGCGACTGAGCACACTCGGTTTTGCAATGGATCATGAACTAAGTATTGACTTAATTCTGCATTGTTTGCCCAAAAGTTATTCACAATTTGTGATGAACTATCGGATGAACAAGCTGGAGACTACCATTCCTGAGTTGCTCAACCTACTGAAGTCTATAGAGCCTTCTGTAAAGCAGGATCAGAAGATGGTACTGTTAGTTGGTTCCTCGAAGAAAGGTTCTAAAAGGAAGGCCAAAGAACAGAATAAAGGAAAGAAGAAAAAGACCAAAAAGACTGAAAAGACACCAAAAGGTACTTGCCATCATTGTGGCAAGGAGGGTCACTGGCGAAGAAACCGCAAGGTTTATCTTGAGTCCTTGAAGAAGAAGGCATCCGATGCCCCATCCTCTTCAGGTATCTTCGTTATTGAATGTCACTCTATTTCCTCAGATACCTAGGTACTTGATACTGGGTGTAGCTCACATATATGCAATGACATACAGGGGCTAAGGAATAGAAGAAGACTCGTCAAGGGAGAAACGAATCTGCGAGTTGGAAATGGAGCAAAGATTACTGCTGTTGCCATCGGAACATATTTGCTAAAGCTCCCTACTGGACGTGTCTTAGAATTGGATAATTGTTATTTTGTTCCTTCGTTAATAAAGAACATTGTATCTATTTCATGTTTGAATGAAAAAGGTTATCATTTAACTTTTAGTAACAATTGTTGTTACATAACTTTAAATGGCGTTCTTTATGGGACCGGAACTTTGTGCAATGGTATCTACACGTTAGATTTATCCGGTGACATTTTCAATATCGAAGTCAGCAACAAACGTGCTCAAATAGATAATCGAATAGACTCCTACACATGTCATTGTCGTCTTGGCCATGTAAGTAAGAAACGCATGAACGAATTACACCGATGTGGAATTCTGGAATCATTTGAACCCGGTTCATTTGATACATGCGAATCATGCTTAAAAGGCAAGATGACCAAATTACCCTTTTCCGGAAAAGGTAATCCAGTGGGAGAATTGCTTGGTCTAATACATACTGATGTATGTGGACCAATGTCAACTCTTGCACAAGGAGGCTATAGCTACTTCATCACCTTTATCGATGATCACTCACGATTCGGGTATGTGTTCTTGATGAAACACAAATCTGATGCTTTTGAGAAATTCAAAGAATTCAGAAATGAAGTAGAGAAACAACTTGGCAAAAGTATTAAGATACTTCGATCCGATCGGGGTGGTGAATACTTGAGTCAAGAGTTTTAAATTATCTTAGGGACAATGGGATATTGTCTCAATGGACTCCGCCGTATACACCACAGCATAATGGTGTATCTGAAAGGCGTAACCGAACCTTGATGGACATGGTTAGATCCATGATGAACCATGCAACTCTTCCAAAATCCTTTTGGGGCTATGCACTTAAGACAGCTGTTTACTTGCTAAACAGAGTCTTGACCAAGGTAGTCTCTACTACTCCATATGAGATATGGAATAGCAAGAAACCTCACTTAACTCACCTTAAGATATGGGGTTGTCCTGCTTATGTGAAGTGGACTGTATCAGACAAATTGGATGCTAAGCCTGATAAATGTCTATTTATTGGATACCCTAAGGAAATGAAGGGTTACTAATTCTATCATCCCTTGGAGCAAAAGGTGTTTGTTTCAAGGCATGCTGTATTTCTGGAAAAAGAATTTCTTTTACAAGAAAACAGTGGGAGTGGCATTGAACTTGATGAAGTTCAAGAAACTCCAATAGACATTACAGAGACACCTAGTCTAGACCCACAACCGATAACTCATAGTGATGAGCTATCAGTTGAACCTAAAACAACACCACCTCTTCGTAGGTCTGATAGGACACGCAATATTTCAGAGAGATACAGATTTCTCATAAGTGAATCGAACGACGTGTTACTCATAAGCGATGATGAACCTATCAGTTATGAAGATGTCCTAAAAAGTTCAGAAAGGGACAAATGGCTTGAGGCCATGAAGTCGGAAATGGATTCCATGTACGAAAATCAAGTATGGGACTTGGTTAACCCACCCGAAGGGATTAAGCCCATAGGGTGCAAGTGGGTTTTCAAGAAGAAAACCGACATGGAAGGTAATGTAGTTACCTTTAAAGCTAGATTAGTGGCAAAAGGATATCGTCAGAAACAAGGAATTGATTATGACGAAACCTATTCGCCAGTAGCTATGCTTAAATCTATTCGGATGCTCCTAGCCATAGCAGCTCATTATGATTATGAGATATGGCAAATGGATGTGAAAACAGCTTTCCTTAATGGAAACCTGCTTGAGGATGTATACATGATACAACCTGAAGGTTTCACATCGGTTGATAAAACCAAAATATGCAAGCTTCGACGATCCATATATGGACTGAAGCAAGCATCCAGGAGATGGAACATCCGTTTTGATGAGACAATCAAAGAGTTTAATTTCTCACAAAATCCTGACGAACCCTGTGTGTACAAGAAGGTTAGTGGGAGTGCAGTCGTATTCCTAGTGTTATATGTCGATGACATATTGCTTATAGGAAACGATATATCAGTCTTACAGTCAGTTAAAATTTGGTTGTCCAAAACTTTCTCCATGAAAGACCTGGGAGAAGCAACCTATATCCTTGGGATTGGAATCTATAGAGATAGATCAAAACGGTTGCTTGGTCTTTCGCAGTCTACATATATAGACCGAGTGCTAGAAAGGTTTAGCATGTCGGAATCCAAGAAAGGTTACCTTCCCATCAGGCATGGGATCAACCTTTCGAAGTCTATGTGTCCGCGCACAGAAGACGAGAGGATTTCCATAAATAAGATTCCTTATGCATCCGCGATAGGATCTATCATGTATGTCATGTTATCTACTAGGCCCGATGTATCATATGCTCTGAGAGTCACAAGCAGATACCAGTCTGATCCAGGAATGGATCATTGGGCGGCTGTCAATATAATCCTCAAGTACTTAAGAAACACTAAGGATGTGTTCCTAATATATGGAGAAGGTGATATGGTAATACTTGGGTATATATATAGATGCCAGTTTCCAGACAGATAAGGATGACTCCAAATCTCAGTCCAGATACATATTTATTTTGAATGGAGGCGCAATAAGTTGGAAGAGTTCCAAGAAAGACACCATAGCGCATTCTACCACGGAAGCGGAATATATTGCAGCTTCGGATGCAGTAAAGGAAGCAGTCTGGATCAAAAAGTTTGTCTCAGAACTTGGAAGCAATACCGGTTTACTGCGACAACAATGGAGCTATTGCACAAGCAAAGGAACCAAGGTCTCATCAGCGATCCAAACATGTGCTTCGCCGCTATCATCTGATGAGAGAGATTATAAGTAGGAATGATATACAAATTGAGAAAATTCCCACTGAAAGGAATTTAGCGGATCCTTTAACTAAGGTCTTGCCTCAAAGCAAGTTTGAAGGTCATGTTAGAGCCTGTGGTATTAGATACCGTAGCGATTGACATTAGGCCAAGTGGGAGTTAGTTAGTAATATGAGAGAAGTGTCCTAAGGCAATCGCCTTATGATTGTAATCATTTACTTTAATAAATGAATATTCACTATTTGAGTATACATGTTCATGTATTTGATTGAGATCTTGAACTCATTTACTGAAAGTCCGCAATATAATTCACAGCATGAGAGAATTTGTGATGAATTCACAACTAGTGATTATCTCTACATGTGCAATTGTGAAGTATTGAAATTGTCCCTAGTCGATGAATTGATAAATACGGACACTATCAATTCTGTTGAGACTAGCATGGGTAATTCTCTAATCAGCTGATTCTCACTGGCTGGTGACATTGGGATGTCCAGAGATAAACATGGATGCTAGTTAAGGGAACTAGTTCATTGGAGTGACTGGCTGTAAAACTTCATATGGGAATCTACATTTAGATATGTCAATGAAGTTCTTACTGCAGCTTAAGTACGATGTTCCTTTGACTTGCGGTGTTCAAGTCATCTTGGTCACGGAGACTTATACTTTGACATCTTAAGCAAGCATCTCTAAGGAGGTGTGGACCCAGGATGATTGGGTATAAGCCGAAGTGCCCGAAGATGTTTGAACAGCCTACAAAGGATTCACCACTCCTTGCGAGGAGATGTATACCCAAGGCCTATCGTCGGATTGTTACTCGAAGCCTCTGGCCAGAGCATAACATGTTCCGAGTATGAATCTCTAGGAAACATGAGAGTAATTAGAATCCGTTGGACGAGAAAGACATTACTTGGGCTAGGTGTGACGTAGTCAGCCTAGTGGGGACTGACACATAAAGACCGTGTCCTGAACCAAGTGGGTATAAGATGGTGAAGGGAATGAGGCACGATTTATTATAGCTGCTGAAGGGTTTTAGAATTATTTCTGAGGTCAACCGTTGATCTTTCGATTAATTGGGGGTCATGGTGTACTACTAGGTGTCACTCATGATCGTTCTATAATTGGTTGATTATAGACGGCCAACATAAATCGAAAGCCTATTTAGTCACACGCACTACGAGTAATCCGAGGGATTTAAAACGAGTTGAAAATTGAATTTTCCGATCAAGAGAAATAAGTCGAATCTGAATTAATCAGAGGCGCATCGGAAGCTTAAAATGACTAAGTCTTTTAAAGGCTTATTGGACGAATTAAATGAGTTTAATTCGCGAGGAGGCGGCTTGGTTTGGCCGGCCAAAGAGGGTCCCCACCCTCTTTGGTTTGGCCGGCCACAACAAGGAGGGAAACCAATTTATTTGGTTTGAATTATAAAATAAATCAAGCGCGATGTGTTTTATAAAATTATGGATAAATAAATTTATATAAAGAAATTTATATAAAGAAATTTATTTTCATGGAAATTAAAAAAAACCTTGGATTGGATTATTTTATTTTATAAAATCAATTATGAATTGATTTTTCCATGATAAGAAAAATTTATATAATAAATTTCTTGTAAAAATTTATTCCATAATAAAAGGGGAGATATGTTTGTTTTTATTATAAATTTAGTTATAATAAAACTTGGCATAACGGAATAATTCATAGAAAAATTTATAAGATAAATTTCTTATGAAATTTTATTCCGTTAAAAGGGAGACTTGGCGATGGAGAGGCTACAATATAAAGGAACCAAAGAAAGGCTTTGAATTCTAATTAGGAGATCAAGTAGCATGCCTCTCTTCCTCTCCTTCTCTCCCTCTCCCTCATCTAGTGGGCGCCGGCCCTAGAGGGACCTCCTAGGGTTGCCGTGAGCCATCTCCACCAAGAAGGTGCCGAAGAAGAAGAAGAAGCGGGTCGCGGCTCCTTCCTTCCCCCGGAATCTTGATTCCGATACTTAGTGGTTAGTCTTCCATCTCCCTCTCTTGATATTCTTGTCGTGCCTTTGGAGAATCTAGTAGTTCTTGTCGGCACGAAACTCGTGGCTTTGCGAAATCATCCCGAAGAGAACTCGGCGTGGACGCGAATAGAGGCGGAGCTTCCAAGGGACGCTGCGGTTGGATCTCGTCCCTTTCTTCGAGTTACGCGAGGTACTAAGTAAATTAGTTTACTTTTCTGTAAAATTTTAATTTATGATCATGTCTCCACAACTTAAGGTTGCATGCTAGATACGTGGTTAAAATAATTTAAGAAATTATTTATGTTAAACCTTCCGCTGCACGTAATTAAACTTTAAAATTACGAATCCGTATCCATGTCAACATGCACCCGGTCCCTACATGTGATACAAGCGGGGGACCCCCATGATGTTGTGATTATGTTTAAGTATCTATAATTATGGTTTTCAAATAAGCATCCTTATGTTATATGCATTTGACTCATGCATCTATTCATGTTATGCATCCATGCCATGTTAAGTATTTCATACGTTTATGTTTATGCCAAGAACCATGCCATGTTAAGTATTTCATATGTTTATGTTTATGCCAAGAACTATGCCATGTTAAGTATTTCATATGTTTATGTTTATGCCAAGAACCATGCCATGTTAAGTATTTCATATGTTTGTGTCTATGACAAGAACCATGCCATGTTGTTATGTTATGACAAGAATCATGCTATGTTAAGTGTTTATATGCCTATGTTTTGTATCAAGAACTTTTATTGGTTAAGAATGTTATATGTTTTTTGTTATGCGATGTATGGTTTTAGTGAGTAGGAAAGAGTCTTACTAAGTCTATGTGCTTATAGTTTTACTTTCTTATACCGTAGATCAAACAAGAGGATAGTAGGCGAAGCAACAGGAGGGGCAAGAGTGTGTGTGTGGCAGTGACATGGCAAGAGAAAAGAAAAGTTTTTAATGTCTATACTCTGTCACGTGTCCGATATTTTGCGAGTCTCATGCTATACTTATAATGGTTTTGTCAAAAAAATATGCACTTGCTACTTATGTTCCCTAATGGATGACTTATGTGACTTTATATCATGATGCTAAGTATGATGTTAGTATGCTAAGTTACCATGTCACTATGTTTAGGAACGATAGTTGAGTCATGTATACATGATTCAAGTATTAGTTGCATGAGTTAAACGCATATGTATAAAGTTTTAAATGCTTCCGCTACAGTAAGATATTCATATGTCTATATGTATGTTAGCATAACGCCGTCTCTCACCACACCGTAAGGTCTAGGAAAAAGACGGGCATTACAGATAGAGGCCTGAGGATTTATATTTTCTTGTTGATCTTGTTATTCAAATTATTATTCAAAATTATTACTTGTAAGCTTTTTTATACTTGGACTCAAATCATGCTTCGACTCAAATGTGTGAATCAAAGTAGTTCTAAAATTTTTGCATAGATATTCCTGTTACCTTTTTCAATTTTTACTTAGCATTGTTTGGTTGCTTGACTTAAAATATTTTTAAAATTTACTTAGCATTAATTATCTGCTTCATTTAAAATAGTTGCTCAATTTTTACTTAGCATCATTTAGTTTCTTGACTTAAAATATTTATTCAATATTTTTTTAGCATAATTAACTTGCCTCACTTAAATTTTTTTCAAAATTTACTTAACGTTATTTTCTCAAAACCTACTTTACTTACATTTCAAAAATTATTACGAGCTTTGATACCTGAATTTTTTTTCTAAAAGATTTTCCTCTAACGAAAATATTTTTTTGATATATGTCAAAGGGTGAGAGAAAGGAAAAGTTAAAAGGAAAAATATTTTTTCTAAGTAGCAAAAGAGTTTTTCAAAACTCAAAAATGTTGAGGACCGGTAGAGCTAGAGGGGGGGGGGGGGGTGAATAGCTCGCTTCAATTAGTTTTTCTTCTTCACAGCAGAAACAAGAAGCCAAACACCTCCAAATCCAATGCTAACACTTTGGTTTACTTGGTCTCCACCTCCTTGAGGTGACTAATCCAAGGGTCCACACCAGCGATCACAGCTTTCACTATGAAACCTCCTTCTCGAAACAACACCGAATGTGGAGAAACCCTTTTACAACACCCTTGAAAGCTTTCACAAAATAACAACATAAAGGAGAAGAAGAAAAAGAAATATTACACACTAGGCTTGATTCTCCTTCCTTTGGTTGCTTGAAGATGGTGTTGAAAACTTGAGCTTGAGCAGAGAACTTAGAGCACCAAAAGCTTCGCAGAGTTGCAATAGAACAGTAGTCGTGATTTGAGCTTTGTTACCAGCTTATAACGGTCTTCTCTGCTTCTCTGTGACGTCATGAATCGATTGGTGAAAACTCTCAATCGATTACCAAGTAGTCGTTGGACAGTATAGATGTCGGATGAACGGCTGGGATTACGCCATTTTGAACTTGAATCGATTGGCAGATCGATTAGTGTCTTTAATCGATTAGTAATTGATTCAAGACCCTTCTATTTAAATGAAGGATGTATCCCAATCAATTAATGAATCAATTAAGAGGTTCCCTAATTGATTGACCAATCGATTAGGGAGCTTCTGAATCGATTGACTGATCGATTCCAGAGCGTTCTGTTTGCGCACAGAATAGCTCCTAATCGATTCACCAATCGATTCAAGAGCTCATAATCGATTGACTGATCGATTCCAGAGCATTCTATTTGCGCACAGAATTGCTCCTAATCGATTCATCAATCGATTAAGAAGCATTCTGTTTGTCACAGAATAGCTCTTAATCGATTCACCAATCGATTCAAAGAGCTCCTAATCGATTGACTGATCGATTAGAGAGCATTCTATTTTCGCACAGAATCACCCTGAATCGATTCACTAATCGATTGATCTCCTTATAATCGATTACCTGATCGATTGATACGTTCAAATTTAGGATTCTCAATCCTAAATATTTTGCATTGTTCTCAATCGATCCAATTACCTTGTGCCAGTGAAACCTCTCGTTTCCTGGACTTCATGCCTGGAGCCTCCTCGACTCCGGGTCTTCATGCCAAGAGTTCCGTCCCCGACCATCCCTTGGACTTCTTGCCTGGAGCTTCCTCAACTCCGGGTCTTCGTGCCAAGAATCCAGTCCCCGACCATTCCTTGGTCTTCTTGCATTACTGCACACTAAAAAAAATGTTAGATCCAATGTATTAGCTTAAACTTAAACATCTGTCAATCATCGAAACTTCTTATTTAGGGCATGATTACATCTAAAATCTCCCCCTTTTTGATGTTTGACAATCTATTTAAGTTTAAGCTAACTTTCAACATAATACCAATACAGTAAGCATATAATGAAGTCATTTCAAGCATAATCTTAAATATAAACTTAGATATCTATAAGTCTCCCCCTTTGCCAAATATCAAAAATGATGAAGAAACATAAAAGAGCTCCCCCTCAATGTAAGCAACATACAAAATATAAACACGCACAAGCAAGTAATTAGAACTCAAAACGTGAACACACACAAATGCATAAAAGGTGAACTTATCATACAACCATTAAAAGTTGACAATATCCATATACGGAATACATGACAGCAAACCACCAAAAAATACAAACCAACTACGAATGGAATACACAAGTCAGGGCTGAAAGTACAACTCCACTAGGTCGGAGGTGGGATCTGCAGTCGAGGTCCCCGCAACATCAGAACCCCCCCAGAGTGGTGGCCGCCGCCGAAGGTGGAACATCAGAAGGCGGCTGAGAAGGAGGTTGGTCGCTCATCCAGGAGCGTAGCATATCGCGTATCTCCTGCTGGTGGCGCTCAATGGCTGACAGACGTGTCTGCACCTCAAAGTGACGAAGGTCGCCCTCCATCTACAGTTCCTCAAAACGAGTATCCATGGTCTCCTCAAAAGCAAGGACCCGAGCTCGAAGGTCCTCCTCCTCATCATCCTCAAGGGTAGCTACAGCAGCTTGTCCAGCCCCGGGTCGTGCTCGCGGCCCCTCTCCGACTTGCCGACCATCAATCCATCTAATGGCTCCAATGTCACCCGTCATCCCTAACTTAGAGAAAGAACATGCTAAAATTCTTGAATATTTGGCCATCATAGGTTCCACCTTCCCTCGGGAGACGTCGATACACACGGAGGCCAGCCACTCTGTAATGATATGACCAAAGGGAATGTGGACGGTACCATGCACAGGCTGAGTAAAATGCATGATGGAATGAAAGATGTTTAGGGGAATATTAACATCAAGACCTTCTTGAAGAGCATAGGTCAAGAAGAATTGAGAAGGCCTGATAGTCACTAAGGCCCGAAACACGATAGGCAAAAGACAGTTTATTACGACTTTATAAAGAGCATAATCCGCAGCTGAGAGCTCAAGAGCAGAAAAAGTGGTAAGATTAGCATGAGGGCCATCCGGACGAGGACGATGAAAAAAATGTTGATACATAGAGTCGATCGAGATATGCTCAAAAGGTGGAGGTAAAGGCTCAGGAAATGTGGGAAAGAAGACAAAGTCATAGTAGAATGGCGACAATCGAGGAACTCCTGAAGAACCTCACAACTGAAATCGAGATTCTGTTTGGCCACTCTAGTTTTATATGAGACTCCATCTGAGGTATGGAGATTGTTGTAAAATTTTGAGACCAAACCTATATTGACCCCTCTTTCACAATACACAATCAACTCTAGCTTATATGTTTCAATGATCCGAAATACATCAAAACAATGATCATGAAAGTATTGACGGTCAAGAGGTCTAGGGGCTATTAATTTGAACATATTTCGACCAACTGCCTATTGATAAGCAGCATTTGGAAAGCGGGCATCCGTAGGCGGCTGAGGGCATGAAGACCCTACACTCGCCTCATCTCCCCGCTGTTTCTTCCTAATATGATCAACCAAATACAACCCAAGATATGAATACAGTGACGCAATGAGAGATTAGGTTAGGGTAAATGAGGGATAAGGTGAAACGATGAATGAATGCATAATGCAAGCAGATGAATAAATGAAACAACAACAAATAACTTGATTAGCCAAAACCCAAAACAAATAGGTAAGGATAGGAAGAAGAAGATAAAGTTAGGGTTTACTTGGGCGCCATCCGATGAAGAAGGAGCTGGAATAGAAGGAAGAGATCACCGCATGAGGTTCTACGAGCGCCTACGAGTGCCTGTGAGACGCGAGAGTGCCACGACAGATCGTCGAGAGAAGAGGATGCACGGTGAGAGAGGGAAGGGACGACTAGGGTTTGAGAGTGGGAGCACGCGGGAGAAAGGTTTTTGCGAGATTTGGGACGGCGGCAAGCTTTTAGGGCATGAGGCGAGTGACAATACGGGTTAGGTGAACCACTTTAATGCTCGGAATCGATTAAGCAATCGATTATGGCCCTGTTTAATCGATCCATTGATCGATTACAAGAGTGTGTAATCGATCAGCTGATCGATTATGGGAGTGTGTAATCGATCAACCGATCGATTACAGGAGTGCGTTGATCAGTCGATCGATTACGACCGTTCTTAATCGATCACATGATCGATTAAGTAGCATTCTGTGTCTGTGAGAGAAAGTGCTCGAATCGATTAGGGAATCGATTCAGAGAGGTTCTACCGAAAGATGCAGACCCACCAATCGATTGATAACTATCATCAATCGATTGGAATAACTGATAAATGTCGAGATTTGTACTTAATCGTGGCATCCTCTAATTCCTAAGAGTTTATGCATGATCACACGGTCTCCAAAGACTTAGATATTGTTTCGTTCCTTAAAATGCCCAATCATGAGCTTCGGACTAAGTACACATTAATGGAGTACTAGTCTTCCCCATGATTGGTCAAGTCAATGATTTATGGTGAATTTCAACTTCTTGCTCAAAGTAATGCATCATAACAAGAATTATGAGCAAGAGGATGAACCCTAACATCTCACTCCCATCTAGAAATGCACAAGCAAGAGAAGACCAATGTTCATGTGAGATGCATATTAAGGCAATTGAGTTGAGTATCTTGAAGTGATCATGGAGGATTATTCAATATGCCGGCACATTCCTAATTCTCTTTCCAAGTAGCTAAATTCATATTCCGAAAGAGGTTTGGTGAAAAGATCCGCAAAATTTGATTTTGACTCAACATATTTAAGAACAATATCACCACTAGACACATGATCTCTAATAAAATGATGTTTTTTGCCTCCGGGGCTATGGTGTAGCGGTAAGGTCACTAGTAGTTAACCTAGGCATCCGCGGTTCGATCCCCAGCTACGGTGCATTTTGCAGGAATTTTTCATCCAAATGGGGTGCAAACCCTGGGACGCTGGGCTTCTAGCTAGCCACCGCGAGCGCTTCCCGATTTACCCTGGTGACCGGTGGGAAACTTCCGTGGGGCCGGGCCGGTCACCCCAGGTTCAATTTGTCTGCTGCCTGGTTCATCATTTTTTTCTAATAAAATGATGTTTAATTTCAATATGCTTGGTTCTTGAATGATGAACTGGATTTTTGGTCAAGTTTATGGTACTCACATTGTCACAAAAAACTTGCACATTTTTATAGATGAGTTTATAATCTTCTAAGGTATGAGTCATCCATAATAATTATGACACACATTCGCCCGTAGCTATATATTCGGCTTCGGTTGTGGAGAGTGCTACACAATGTTATTTTCTACTTGACCAACTCATCAAAGAAGATCCCAAAAATTGGCACCCACCACTAGTGCTTTTCCGATCCAATTTACATCCGGTGTAATCCGAATCGGAGTATCCTACAAGATTAAAGGTTTCGGTTCTAGGGTACCACAAACCCATACTTTGAGTCCCTTTAAGATAGCGAAGGATCTGTTTGATTGCACATAGATGTGATTCCTTGACACAAGCTTGATACCTTGCACACATACCCACGGCAAATAATATGTCGAGTCTACTAGCCGTGAGATAGAGGAGACTACCTATAGCACTATGATACATTTTGGGATCAACTTCTTTACCTTCAATATCATTGTCTAACTTAGTGTTAGTTGTCATAGGGGTAGATATTTCTTTTGTACTTCCCATCCCAAATTTCTTAATGATTTCTTTTACATAATTGAATTGATGTATATATGTGCCATATTTCGTTTGTTTAATTTGTAAACCTAAGAAAAATGTTAATTCACCAACTAAGCTCATTTCAAATTCACTTTCAATGTGATTTATGAACTCATTTAGATAGTTTTTATTTGTCGACCCACAAATAATGTCACCTACATAGACTTGGGCCACAAAAATATCTTCCCCACTAGTCTTTAAAAATAATGTAGGATCAATTTTTCCTCTATAAAAACCTTTTGACACTAAGAATGTAGACAACCTTTCATACCAAGCACAAGGTGCTTGTTTTAGTCCATACAATGCCTTCTTAAGCTTGTATACATGGTTTGGAAATTCTAAATCTTCAAATCCCGGAGGTTGCTCAACATTGACTTCTTCTTTGATAAAACCATTTAAAAATGTTGATTTTACATCCATTTGATACAACTTAAATCCTTTATGAGCGACAAATGCCAACATCATCCTAATAGACTCTAACCGAGCTAACGGTGCATAAGTTTCATCATAGTCCAACCCTTCGACTTGATTAAAGCCTCTAGCCACCAATCTAGCTTTATTTCTCACAACCATGCCCTTATAGTCATGTTTGTTCCTAAAAACCCATTTTGTATCAATAATTGATTTTCCTTTGGTTCTAGGAACTAACTCTCAAACTTGACTTCTCTCAAATTGAGATAATTCATCTTGCATTGCCAAAATCCAATCAGGATCAAGCAACGAATCATCTATGGCTTTTGGCTCAATTTGTGAGATTAGGGCTACTTGTCTCCCTTCATTTCGAAAATAAGATCGAGTTCGTACCCCATGTGTAATGTTACCCACTACTTGCTCCAAGGGATGGTTTGTACTTGTCCTTGTGGGTCTTGGTTCTTGAGTTGTAGTGATTACATTCTCAAGTGGTAACTCAACAACCCTCCGTTTCACTTTTTTCTTTCTCAAGATTATTTTCCTCCTCTAATGTCAATTTCTCCAATTCAAATTGTACTTTCTCCTCTATTGCTTTATTTGAACTTGAACTTGGATTTTCTTCAAAAACCACATTTAGAGACTCTTCAACTATTTTGGATCTCTTATTGTAAACTCTATAGGTTTTGCTATGAGTGGAATACCCTACAAGAATACCTTCATCCGCCTTGGCGGAAAATTTTCCTAAGTGATCTTTGGTGTTTAAAATATATACTTTACATCCAAACACTCTAAGATGTTTTATTGTAGGAGGTTTTCCAAACTACAACTCATGAGGTGTTTTGTTCAAAAACCTATGTATTAAAGTCCTATTTTGCACATAGCATGTTGTATTAATTGCTTCGGCCCATAGATAACTATGAAGTGAGTATTCATTTAACATACTCCTAGCGGCCTCTTGTAAGACTCTATTCTTTCTCTCAACCACCTCATTTTGTTGTGGTGTCCTAGGGGTAGAGATTCATGCTTATATCCATTTTGTGAGCAAAAATTTTCAAATCTTTCATTTTCAAATTCGCCTCCATCATCACTTCTTAATCTATTGATTTTCAGATTTTTCTCATTTTCTACTCTTCTACAAAAAGCAATCAATGTTTCTAAGGTATGATCCTTATGCTTCAAGAAAAACACCCAAGTGTATCTAGTGAAGTCGTCCATTACGACTAAACAATATCTACTATCATTCAAGGAAACATGCTTGCTACTATCAAACAAATCCATATGCAATAGTTCCAATGCTGTAGACGTACTTAAATTCATTTTATCTTTGTGGGTAGCATTGGTTTGCTTACCCATTTGACATGCATCACATAGTTTGTCCTTTTGAAACTTCAATTTTGGCAATCCATGCATCAACTCGTTCTTTGATAGTCTTTTGATGTGTCTCATGTTGGTGTGAGCAAGTTTCCGATGCCAAAGCCAAGTCTCTTCCTCTTTAGACATGAAACACTTAGCAAACACATTAGTAGCACCAAATAGTTCAACTTGGTAAATGTTTTCCTTTCTATGACAAATAAGCATGATAGTGCTTAGTTCACTATGTTTAATTAGACATTGAGATGAGTCAAACTCAACTCTATATCCCGAGTCACATAGTTGACTAACACTTAGTAGATTGAAAGTCATACCTTTCACTAATAGAACATTCCTAATTATAAATTGTTCAGAAATTTTAATATCACCTATTCCAATAACTTTCAATTCACCACTATTACCAAAGAAAACAGTACCTTTATTTTTGTTTTTGAGTGATGAAAAGTTTGATGAGTCGATAGAGATTTCGAAGGAGAGAGATTTTCGACGATCGGTTTCTCTCTCGGAGGCGATTTTAAGGCGTTTTGAAGGCGATTCCACGCGCGCAACCATCTCCTGGCGGCTTCGGCCGCCGGCATTCCTTCTAACGCCGGCGATGATTCTTACTTCATCGCCCTTCCTATCATCAACGTCGCATTTCCCTCCTCTGACGATTACTCGAAATGCTGGGCATCAAATCTCGGGTATCGACGGAGCACATCTGGAGCCGAAAGAATTTCTACAACAAATTACAAACCCTAGCCAAAAATCCTCTGCGATTGGGAGCGCTTCTCTTACAACAGCATCAGCTTCTAGCTCCCAACAAATGGCAGCGCAGATTTCATCATATGCTACAGCGGCTAAATCTATATCACCTCGAGTACTGAAGAAAAGCTTCGATGACATCGGATCTAATTTCAAACCGATTATAGTTTGTGAGAACAAGCCAGGGATTTTCTATTCAGAGGAAGAAATTGAAGGTATGGCAATTCCTTACCAATATGCTTTAATTGGGAAATTTTCAGGACAGCGTCCAAAACAAGAGACTATCTTACAAACTTTCAAGAACTTTGGACTATCAAGCTCCTATAATATTCGTTTATTGCATGCTGGATGCATCTTTATTCACCTATCATCAAACGAAGACATGGCTCGGGTTTGGGGTCGTGGTATATGGTATATTGAAGGTGTTCCTTTGAGGATCTTCAAATGGACGCCGCATTTTTCTTACGAGGTGGAATCATCAGTAGTCCCAGTTTGGATTCAGCTCCCGGATTTGCCAATTCATATGTTTAACAAACATAGTCTCTTCTCAGTTGGTCGAATTGTGGGGAAACCTATTAAAGTAGATGAAGGTACAGCAAATGCCTCTAAGCTTTTGACAGCTCAAATTTGTGTTGAACTTGATTTATTAAAGCCTAAAGTAGAGGATTTTTGGATTGGTATTGGAGAAGAGAAACGGCTTCAGAAAGTGGTTTATGAAAAGATACCAAGATATTGTACTGATTGTAAACACTTGGGACATGCGGTTGAGGAATGCTATATAAATGGAAATAAACCTAAACCCGCATGGATTTCTAATAAAAATGATCCAAAGCAAATGGAAGAAGATCTGAGAATGTTTTTAAATAGAAGGAAAGGAAAAGATATTGCTCCGACACATGTTAGCACGCAAGAGGAAGAAATATATCAGTTTCAGCCTGCTGATAAAATGCAGGATGTAATACAAAAGGGGAAAAAGAAATGGATACAGAAAAATTACAGTGTAATCCCTGCTGATAAAATGCAAGATGTAAATGGAGGAATGAATCAGTTTCAGCCTCTAGCTGGTTTGGAAGAGGAGGATCAAGAAGCTAAGGAAGACTTTGATAATCATGCTGTAATGGACAGTAACCTTAAGAATGATATTGCAGTTGGGGTAAATGATGAGATGCAGGAAAATAAAGAAGCTAGTGATTCAGATGGCCGGTTATCAAAAAGGAAAAAGCAAGTGTCAATTAAAAACAAGCAGAGTGGAAAACTAATAATGACTGATAATATTTCACAGATGGTAAAGGAAAACAATAATTCTGATCCCTATGACTTGCAGATGATGGAAGATACTGAAAAAGAGGAAGAAGATAATCTTTTGGGGGATCAAGATGATCCAAAGGAGCAGGAATTCTCAAATCTTTTGAGGAAGAAGAAGATTCGAACAGTGAAGATGAAATGCAAATGCAAAGAAGAGCTTCCTGTGAACTGTTAGATAATTCAAACAAAAGGAAAATGCAAAGAGTTTTAAATACAGATAATTTGAAGCAAAAAGATGTTAGGAGTAAACCTGTTATGAGAGAACAAAGGAGGTTTACGACTGCAATTTATACCAAAGCTGCAGTAACTTCAGATTTGGCAGCTGGTAAATTGATTGGGATTTCTGAGGTTCTTGCAAATAAAAATAAACAGTCTGATAACACTGTCCAAATGCCAGCAGAAAACAGAAGGATAACTAGGAGTAAATTTCAATTCTAGAAGGCTTCTTCCTCATCCTTCTCTTAATGGCAGGTATGATATGGAATATTAGAGGTTTGGGCAATCTTGCCTCTTTGCGTAGAGTTCATTTCTTAAGGAAGAAATATCACTTAAGTTTCCTAAGCATCATTGAGCCGTTTGTTAAGCTAGATGAAGACTTTATTACTAGAAGATTAGATTTTGAAACTGTAATTACAAATTGTTCCGGCAAAATCTGGTTTATGTTTGATGCTAATATCAACTGTGTGGTCTTATCTGATCATGATCAGTTCTTGCATATGGAAATTAACTCTCCTATTTTTCCTGTCAAAATGCTTATAACAATCATCTATGCTAAGTGTAATCAAGCAGGAAGAGCAATCCTTTGGGAGAAATTACTAGAAATCAAACCGATGGAAGATGATTATTGGCTAGTAGGTGGTGATTTTAACGTTATCTCCAACTCAAATGAACATTCTAAAGGTATCATTTCAAAGCTGGGCCCGGTGCAAGATTTCAACGATTTCCTATTGGCTGCAGAGCTTTTAGATGCAGGTTTTGTTGGTGATAGATTCACCTGGACAAATAATAAGATCTGGAAGCGCTTGGATAGAGTTCTTTTATCCTCTTCTTGGAATGCAAATGATTTCTCAGTGCGCATAGAACATTTAAGCCGAGCTTGTTCAGATCACTGCCCCCTCCTTATTACCTTTCCAAAATTTTTGAAGCCAGTTGCTTCGTTCAGATTTCAAAACATGTGGATAGAGCATCACAACTTTTTGCAAACAGTTAGACTCAACTGGTTGCTTTCGATTGCCAGTTATGGGCTGAAGAAATTACAAGCAAAATTAAGAAGACTAAAGGAGCATTTGAAATGGTGGAATTGGGAAGTTTTTGGAGATATACATGACAACATTATGAAGGCAGAACAAGGATTTGCTGAAGCAGAAAAAGCATACGACTTAAACCCTTCAGAAGTTAACAAAATAGAAAGATCTCAAAAACAAGCAGTTCTCTTCAAAACATTGAATATGGAAGAAATCTTTTGGAAGCAAAGAGCTACAGTGAAGTGGGCAGTGGAAGGGGAAAAAAATACAAAGTTCTATCATAACTTAGTAAAAAAAAGAAGAATGGCAAACAGGATTTTCAGAATTTGGGATGATGGTTCTTGCTTAGAAAAGCCGGAACAGATACATATCTCTGCAGCTTCCTACTTTGAAAAATTGTTATCTGGAGAGAATTATAATTGTCAAGATGTTAATTATGAACATATCCCAATTCTGGTTAATTCTATTGATAATAATGGACTGATTGCATTCCCAGACATGGAAGAAATTAAACAAATTATATGGGGAATGTCAAAAAATAGCGCGCGGGCCCAGATGGATTTTCAGTGGAATTTTATACGGCTTGCTGGGAAATTATTAAGGAGGATATTCATGAGGCTGTCCTGGATTTCTTCCGAGGTGGTTTGATGCCAAATGGCATGATGGCTACTACAATAGTTCTAATTCCCAAAGCGGATAATGCGCAGCAATGGAAAGATTTCAGACCCATCAGTTTATGTAACGTCTCCAATAAAATAATCTCCAATTTGCTATCTAAAAGATTGAGTGTTATCATGGATAAAATAATTTCTCCTTCACAGAGTGGTTTTGTTTCAAGAAGATTGATTTCAGATAACATCTTGCTAGCACAAGAGTTTAATCATAAGTTAAACTATCATATGAGAGGTGGAAATTTAATTTTGAAATTAGATATGGCAAAAGCATTTGACAGGGTTCAGTGGAATTTTCTTATCAAAGTTATGGAAGCTTTGGGATTTTCGAATGCCTTTATTAGACTTATAGAACATTGCATCACTGCATGTTGGTTTTCTGTTAAAATTAATGGACACCTAGCTGGGTTTTTTAAATCTAAGCGTGGACTAAGACAAGGGGATCCTCTTTCTCCTTTATTGTTCATTATTGTAGCAGAATTTCTATCTAGAGGATTGGACAATTTATTTGGCAAGTTCCCGCAATTATTTTTTTCTTCAGGTTGTGATATTAAGCTTACTCATTTAGCTTATGCTGATGATATTATGATTTTAATGAATGGCTCAGCTAATAATGTGAAAAGGGTAAAGAAATTTCTAGATGAGTATGAAAAGTCTTCAGGACAGGCCATCAATGAGGGGAAAAGTATGTTCTATCCATCTAAAAATATTACAAAGGCCCGAAAGAATTTGATTGCTTCGGTTACTGGGTTTTCAGAGGGAGTCCTTCCTATTTTGTATCTAGGCGTTCCAATTATGGCTGGGATCCGTAAGATATGTCATTATCAGCCTCTAGTGGAGAAGGTAAGGAAGAAGTTCTTGGGATGGAATATCAAAAGGCTTACACATGGTGGTAGATTGCTTCTCATTCAAAGTGTTCTGGCATCACTTCCGATTTATACTTTGCAGGTAATCCTTCCTCCAATTTCAGTTTTACATCAAATTGAGATGCTATTTGCAAATTTCTTTTGGGGTATGACAAATGCCAAAAAGAAGACACATTGGGTAGCTTGGATGGATGCTTGCAAGACAAAGCTGGAGGGTGGATTAGGTATTAGAAAGTTAACAGATGTTGCCACGGCAACGGCAATAAAACTTTGGTTCAGATTTAGGGAGCAAAAATCTCTATGGGCTTTATTTCTATCAAAAATGTATTGTGGAACTACTTCACCAAATGTTGTTTCAGTAAATTGGAGAAGTTCCCCATGTTGGCGCCGGCTGTTAAAAATCCGCAACCTAGCTGAAAATAACATCGGATGGATCATTGGTAAAGGAGATTTGAAATTTTGGTTTGATACTTGGCTTGACCAAGGTCCATTATTTAAAATATGTGAGATAGAAGGTGATCCTAACTGTAAGGTTTCGGACTTCTTTAACAGTCAGGGATGGGATGCCAATAAAATGCAACATATTTTACCACCCGAAATGATAGAAGAAATTAAGAAGATGGTAGTCCCCTCCTTAACAAACTTAGACATTCTCAAGATATGCCCTATGGGCAGACAAGATTCGATTGTTTGGATACCCACAAAAAATGGTAAATTCTCACTTAAATCCGCTTGGAATAGCATAAGAAATGCTCAAGCCCCCATGGGAATATGGAAAGCTTGTTGGAGTAGACTGCTTTATCCGAGTGCCTCAATTTTCATATGGAGATTCTTGCGGAAAAGATTACCAGTAGATGAAATAATGCAACAAAGAGGAATACAGCTAGCATCCAAATGTCAATGTTGTGACTCAATGGAAACATGGGATCATCTTTTCTTTGATGGAGTGGTTGCTAAAGAGACTTGGAAACATTTTGCTCAGCTATTTGGAGTGGATAGGTACCAAATTCTTGATAATTGGAGGAAAGTGCCGGATTGGTCAAATGATGGTCATGTCAAGGAAATTATTCCATTTTTAATCACTTGGAACTTATGGAGTGCTAGAAATGATTCAAAGCATAGAGGATTTAAGCCGAGTGCGAGCAAAGTTATTTGGAGGATAAAGGATTATATACAAGTATGCATGTCTGCGGGATTGATAAGGTAAATACATTGGAAAGGTTATAAAAATATAGCAAAGATCTTGGGCTTTCAAATTAAGAATACAGTCAGGACTACTATCACTACAGTTTTGTGGAGGAAACCAAGCCTTGGATGCTTTAAATTGAATACAGATGGCTGCTCCAAAGGAAACCCAGGTCCTGCTTCATATGGAGTCATCATCCGTGATCATGAGGGTCAAATTATTCAAGCAAAAGCTGGAATCATTGGTATAGGAACGAATATTAAAGCAGAGTTAACAGCAATCCAAATGGGGCTTGAATTATGCATGAATAACCTATGGCTCCCGGTTTGGTTGGAATCGGACTCGATTGTTGCACTGAGCACCCTCCAAGTGTAACGCCCGCCCTTATATCTACTCTCAGGGCGGGGTTACGTACTACTCATTCATATAATTAATTTTTTTTTCAACTTTTAAAAGAAGTACATAAGTGCTAAGCATATTAATCAGTGCATGCAAATTTTCTATCATGCTTTAATCATCCTTTAAAAGCATAGTTATATGTTTCCATGCATAATCTTAATTCATGAAATTGAATCTAAGGAAATCTAGAACTTCATGTGAAATATCTTAAATAAAAGTTATCCTATAACATGCTAGGTTCACAAGTAGTTCATCTCATAACTTAATCAAATATAGAGTAATCACTGACATTCTTTGTCAAGAACATTAACATAAGCATATTAAAGTAGATATAGAATTATTCTTTCCCGAGCCACCACCCCACACATCCTCAGCCTTCCTGCCTCTTCCTTTAGTTCAAGTGTTCCTTACCATTATCTGCAGCATAAGACAACACATAACTAGTAAGCATAAAAGCTTAGTAAGGATCCTGTCCTACTCGCTAAAACCATACGAAAGCATACAACATGTACACATAATAAATCATAAACATGAGTTCATCATAGCATACTAAACATCCAAGTTTCTAAGCATGCAGCATAAAGTATCTTAAGCATACCCTTCACATATAATAAATGTTTTCAAAGGATGTTTTCAAAACAGTTCCATAACGGTATTACTTAAAAATACATCCATGTCATATAGGGCCCAGTTGTGTACCACATGATGCGCGTTCCCTAATGAGTTGGGGTAGCGAGCCACCAATCCCATTAGAGCAGGACCTCTTACGTCCTACCAGAGCCATGACCTTAAG
This sequence comes from Boesenbergia rotunda, assembly GCA_024364735.1. NCBI lineage: Eukaryota > Viridiplantae > Streptophyta > Magnoliopsida > Zingiberales > Zingiberaceae > Boesenbergia > Boesenbergia rotunda. Next base: position 758,817 of record JAGFNQ010001949.1, on the reverse strand, counting down.
TTAACATGCACCCCAGATTTAGTTTAACGACCCCTCTTACGAGTCGGGTACACAACTTGCAAAGTAAAATACTTATCATGTCTTTACATATATATGCTAAGGATGTACTCCAATTTCACTGCTCAAGGGACACCCACTTTTTCAGGGTGTTTCTGATCCCATAGGGACACACCTCACAATATAAGGGTGTTCTGGATCCCATACTTAGTGGAGTATCCTTTCAAGCATTTCATCATACATATCACATGCAATCTCATAAGGGTGCCCCACGGGCTATAAGACATGCTCATACATACATCATAATTTGACTACTTAATCATACTTTAGATATGACAAGATTTGGTCACATAGATCATACTCATATCATAGGAAATAGTAGCATGCTAACAATTAAGGTAATCAAATCAACCATTTCATCTAACACCACATGCATATACATATAATCATCCCCAAACAGAAGCATATCTTATAGGGTAATTTAATCTTCACAAACCCTAATCCTAGTGGGTTGGCCGAAACATCAAGGGTAGGGAAAAATCTGAATTTTGCATTGAATATTCACACAGACATTTATGCAAACACCTTGTATACAATATCATATAACATACTAAGCATGGATATATTCTAGGCTAATTCAACCCTCACTAACCCCAATTCCATGCTTTGGCCGAAACCTATCCAAACCCTAAACCTTAGTTTTTGTCATCACAAAATGAAGGGTCACCACATATGTGTATACCCTAAGTTCCAAGGGTTCTTTTCATGTATCAAAGGGTAGCCAAAGGCTTCCCTTTGGAGGTGGCCGAACCCTATACAAGACCAAAACCCTAGGTTTTGTTCACCACCTTTTGAAGGATACAACACACACATATATCCTAAGTGCCAAAGGGTTTACTTATGTAACAAAAAGTACTAAAAGCCTTCCCCTAGGGGGGTGGCCGAAACCCATTCAAGGGAAGATCCCCCATTTTCGAAACCAATGAAGGGAAAGAAAACCATGCAATAACCATTACACTGCAGGCGAGGGGATACTTACATCCTTTCGCTTGAATTTCTCCTTCTCTTACTCCTTAGGGTACCCTTGAAGAAGAAAAAGATGAGTGTTTCCCTTGTTAGCCTTCTCTAGAAATCTTGGCCCTAGTAGAGGGCAAGAACCTTAAAGAGTTCCCTTCTCCTTTCAATTCCCTAGGGTTAGAACCCTAGGGTGAAATTTTGAACTTGCAAAGAGAGGAAGGGGGCTCTTGGTTTTCGAAAAATGGAAGTGGGGAAGAAGAAGAAGAAGTGTAACTTCCTTCTTCATCTCTTATTTATACTCTTCTCTTGAAGAGACATGTCCCTTCACTTCCCTAGCTTTAACAAGCATGTTTCTTATTCTCTCAACAAGAAACATGGCTTGGTTCATTGGTTATGACATGGTTAGTGCAACTAGGAGGTTCAAGGTTCAATCCTTGCTTCCTCCTCTCTATATTTCCTTTTTATCCCATTTTGCACTAATCCACATCCAACCTATTAAGCCAAGCCCATCATGAAATTTCATAGTAATAATTATGTTTTATGAATTCATAATATTTCATAATAATATTTCATGAATTTCATAATATTTCATATTCATGAATTCATAATATTTCATGATATTTCATAATAATATTTCATGAATTTCATAATATTTCATATTCATGAATTCATAATATTTCATGATAATATTTCATGAATTTCATAATATTTCATATTCATGAATTCATAATATCTCCTGATATTTCATAATAATATTTCATGAATTTTATAATATTTCATATGGGAAAATTTTGGGGCGTTACAAACCTCCATACCTTATAAAAAGTTCGTCCCGAACTTTAAAATAATTCCGGATACTTTAATCGTATCGCCTCCTCTCGTTCCCATGTGGCTTCTTCGAATTGTTCGTTCCACCACATAACCTTTACTAAGGGTACTTCCTTGTTCCTTAGCTTTTTGACTTCCCGATCTAAGATCTGTATAGGTCGGCGTTCGGAACTTAAATTCTCTTGATCTTGTACTGGTTGGGGCTCTATTATCTGATGCACATCAGAGGTACATTTCCTGAGCATTGATACATGGAAGACATTGTGAATAGCCGACATTTCTGGCGGTAACTCCAGTTCGTAGGCCACCTTGCCTACCCGTCTCAGAATCTGATACGGTCCCACATATCTCGGACCCAGTTTCCCTTTCTTCCCGAATCTCATCACCCCTTTCATAGGGGCCACTTTCAGGAATACTGAATCCCCAACCTCAAACTCTAGTGGTCTGGGTCGCTTATCAGCGTAGCTTTTCTGCCGACTCTGAGCAGTCTCTATTCTCTGACGAATATTCTTTATAGCCTGAGTGGTTTCATTTATAATTTCAGTCTGGAGTTCCATCTCCTTCTTTTCACCACTCTCAAGACAACATATAGGAGATCTGCATTTTCTTCCGTATAGTGCTTCGTACGGTGTCATCCCGATAGTAGCCTGATAACTGTTGTTATAAGCAAACTCTGCCAGGCTCAGGTATCGACACCAGCTTCCCTTGAAGTCCAAGGCACAAGCCCATAACACATCCTCTAATATCTGTTTTACTCTTTCAGTCTGCCCATCAGTTTGGGGGTGAAAGGCAGTACTAAATTTCAGCTTTGTGCCAAGAGCCTTCTGCACGTGTCCCCAGAAATCTGAAGTAAATCGACCATCCCTATCAGAGATAATGGTCCTGGGAACCCCGTGTAGCCGGATAATTTCCTTGACGTACAGTTGAGCCAACTGCTCTACTGAGTAGGTCATCCTGATAGCCAGAAAATGGGCAGACTTGGTGAGTCTGTCCACTATAACCCATATACCATCATATCCGTTTGTCGTTCTAGGCAGCCCAGAGATGAAATCCATGGAGATGTCTTCCCATTTCCACTCGGGAATAGACAGGGGTTGCAAAACTCCTCCAGGCCTCTGGTGTTCTGCTTTGACCCTCTGGCAGGTCAAACACATACTGACATAGTGGGCTACATCCCGCTTCATACCGGACCACCAAAATTTGCACTCGGTAATAATTATGTTTTATGAATTCATAATATTTCATAATAATATTTCATGAATTTCATAATATTTCATATTCATGAATTCATAATATTTCATGATATTTCATAATAATATTTCATGAATTTCATAATATTTCATATTCATGAATTCATAATATTTCATGATATTTCATAATAATATTTCATGAATTTCATAATATTTCATATTCATGAATTCATAATATCTCCTGATATTTCATAATAATATTTCATGAATTTTATAATATTTCATATGGAAAAATTTTGGGGCGTTACACCAAGCTGCATTTGTTCCATGGGAACTCAGAAATTTGATCTTAAAGATCAGAGATATTCTGAATAATTTCCGAATTTAGGTTTCTCATGTGTTTAGAGAGGCTAACGCGGCTGCGGATTATCTAGCTAATCTAGCTTTTACCTTCGCTGAAGACAGAATATTTTCACCTACTGATATAAATAATACACTACTTGGCATTTGCAAATTGGATAGAGTGGGTTTACCATATATCAGAGTTTCCAGAAAGACAAGATAAATTGCTAGTCAACTTAGAACAGAATTTTTCAAGATTTGATTCCCCCTGGAATGATTTCTTCAACTTGCAGATACGTCTACTTGCACTTCTTGTTTCAATTGTTTATTATTTTATCGCAGCAGTATATATGTTTCAATTGTAATGAATGTCATAAACCTAGTGATAATTGCTTAAAGCGTGCTCTACCTGAAAGCAGTATATTTCTGACAGGAATTTATTAGAATGCTCTGGTTCTCCCTTTCCAGAAGTTGCTAGAGGAACTCGATAGATTCCTCCTTTCCAGAACCTAATAACGAGAGCTTAGCATTCCTCTTTGATGCTGCTGATGATGTGTTTGGACTTCTCGTGCAATTATTAAAATGTGACTGAGAATCAAATTCCCTCTCTTATGAAATGTTTCAAGCTATTGGCTGCAAAATTTACTCTCTAGTTGTTGATCAATGCTATTGCTCTTTTATTGGTTTTTCTGGTTATGAAGATCCTTATACTGGATGAAGCTGAGGTCCCAATTGCCAGCTTGAATGTATCTTGCTTCACTGGGTAATTTGGCAGATTGGAAATGATGTATGATTAAATCCTGATGGTTTGGAAGCTGATCTAACTTGAAGCTGTATACCATAGAGATTATACATGGACGGTTGCTGGTTTTAAAGTTGGATTGTGTGTTGATCTGGAAGTATAAATTTATAAATGCTCTGGTATGTTGTATGGCTGGATTCCTGATTTAGTTCTGGAGAAAGGGTTCTGAAGTAAACTCCGTATGATTGATATATGATAAGGGATACATAGGCTGACTATTATTATGATGGTGCAGTATCATTTGTGGTAGGCCGTGTATCAAAATTTTTACAGCTTTTGTTATCATATTGGTGGAAAATGTATGTATTGATAGAATTGTGAGAAGTGAAGATCACATTGGTTATTGAATTTCGGATGTTCTGGTTCTGCCAATATTGTAAATCAAGATATACTTGGTATGTTGCTGGGCTTTGGCTTAGTTCTGGAAAATGATTTCTGATCAGCTACTAGAAAATATTGCTAGTAAAATTGCTGTGACCGATGGGGTTGGAAATTGAAATGATTTTGTTTCTCAGCTTAAAGATGCAGTAAAATTGGTTGGAGGATTGGATATCTCAGTGATGTTTGAGGCAGGATGGCTTAGACTTACTGTATAGAATTTTCTTTCAGCAAAATTCTCAGTTTTGAGCTACAACTTGTAAATGACATTAAGGCTTTTGTAATTCTATATTAGAAGGTCAGGTTTGGTCCCCCTTCTAATATGGATTCTCTTTTTCCTTGAAATAAGATCCTTCTTTTTCAAAAAAAAAAAAAAGTTTGATGAGTCTCCCGTCATGTGCCTAGAGCATCCACTATCAATAAACCATGTTGTTGGATGCTCCCCCTCGATGCATGCCTGTTCAAATGCGATAAACTAAATGTTTTGGTACCCAAATGTTGGGTCCAATAGCATCTATAACAAATTGCTTGGGTACCCAAGCTTGAGTAGTTTTAACTTTTGAAACATGATCTCTAGTAACAAGAGGCATGAAGTTAACTTCCTTATCCTTTGATTTATATCCTAATCCTGCCTTGTTATAAACTGCCCATTAACTTCCTAATATCATGTCCAAATATTTAGAGCTTGAGGTAAATTTTTCCAAAACACTTCTAAGACCCTCTACTTGCAATTTCAATGATGCATTTTCCTTTTTAAGTTCATCACCTTTAGAATTAGTAATTTCATGATGTGTACATGCTTCACATGGCATAGTATCATTTTCGAATAATTTCATCTTATTTTGTAGTTCTTTAACTTTAAATTTTGATCTAGATAAAGCATTTGTCAAGCATGCAATTGTAGCATAGAGTTTATCTAATTTAGGAGAAGTTACCTCATCCTCGCTAGATGATGACTCGCTTGAAGACTCAACTTCATCTTCACTACTTTCAATATCATTCAAGGCTATGAGAGCCACATGTCTTGAAGTCTTTCTCCCAATTTCTTCATCTGATGAACTAGATGAAGAATCATCCCATGTAGCTTTCAAGGCTTTCTTTTTCTTTGTCTTATCATCCTTTCTTTTTAGCTCAGGGTAATCGGCTTTGATGTGGCCCTTTTACTGCACTCAAAACAAATTGCATCAGTCTTTGCTTTTGATCTAGTTTAAGACTTACCCTTTTTCTTGTCATCAAGGAACATTTTCTTGACATCCTTCTTGTTGAACTTCCTAGATCGTCTCATCATCTTCCGGACAAAGTTTGTCATCTCACTTGATGATAGCTCCTCATCGCTATCACTATCGCTATCTTGCTCGGATTCGGATGAGGAGGATTCTTGCTTCTTCTTCTCTTTATTTTTCTTCTTGCTTCTTTCACCTGCAACCAAAACTATACCTTTCTCCTTATGACTTATATTAGCTTGTTCATACAGTTCTAGTTCACAAAATAGTTCATCTAACTTAACAATTGATAAATCCCTTGAAACCTTATAAGCATCAACCATTGATGACCATAAGGAGTTTCTTGTAAAGGATTTTAGTGCATACCTGATGAGGTCCCGATTTTCCACACTTTCTCCAACTGAATGAAACTCATTTAAAAGCTCCTTGAATCTTCCATGTAACTGACTTACGGTTTCTCCTTCCTTCATTACAAAGTTTTGCAGTTGATTTATAAAAAGGTCCATTTTGGCAATTCTTGAATCTTTTGTGCCTTCATTTAGCTCAATTAGCTTATCCCACAACTCTTTAGCACTCTTGAATGGACCGACCTTGTTTAGTTGTTCCGAGCTCAATCCACATTGAAGAGTTACAGTGGCTTTAGCATTTGCTTGCGCCTTCATCTTTTGCTCAACCGTCCATTTCGATGATTCTAGAATTTTTCCATCTTGTGTTGGTGCAACAAAACCCTCAGTAACAGAAAACCAATTGTTAATTTCAGTCATGAGATAATTCTCCATGCGACTCTTTCAATATGAGAAGTTGTTCCCTTCATAGTAGGGTGGTCAGGTAGTGTTGTGACCCTCTTTCAAAGACATCCTCGCAGCTTAACCGCTTGCTTCTTTGGGTGTGAGTCCTCTGAAGCAACCTTCCTATGATACCACTTGCTGAGGACCGGTAGAGCTAAGGGGGGGGGGGGTGAATAGCTAGCTTCAATTAGCTTTTCTTCTTCACAGCAGAAACTAGAAGCCAAACACCTCCAAATCCAATGCTAACACTTTGGTTTACTTGGTCTCCATCTCCTTGAGGTGACTAATCCAAGAGTCCACACCAGCGATCACAACTTTCACTATGAAACCTCCTTCTCGGAACAACACCGAAGGTGGAGAAACCATTTTACAACACTCTTGAAAGCTTTCACAAAATAACAACACAAAGGAGAAGAAGAAAAAGAAATATTACACACTAAGCTTGATTCTCCTTCCTTTGGTTGCTTGAAGATGGTGTTGAAAACATGAGCTTGAGCAGAGAACTTAGAGCACCAAAAGCTTCGCAGAGTTGCAATAGAACAGTAGTCGTGATGTGTGCTTTGTTGCCAGCTTATAACGGTCTTCTCTACTTCTCTGTGACGTCATGAATCGATTGGTGAAAACTCCCAATCGATTACCAAGTAGCCGTTGGACAGTACGGATGTCGGATGAACGGCTGGGATTACGCCATTTTGAACTTGAATCGATTGGCAGATCGATTAGTGTCTTTAATCGATTGAGTAATCGATTCAAGACCCTTCTATTTAAATGAAGGATGTATCCCAATTGATTAATGAATCAATTAAGAGGTTCCCTAATCGATTGACCAATCGATTAGGGAGCATCTGAATCGATTGACTGATCGATTCCAGAGCGTTCTGTTTGTGCACAGAATAGCTCATAATCGATTCACCAATCGATTCAAGAGCTCATAATCGATTGACTGATCGATTCCGGAGTGTTCTATTTGTGCACAGAATTGCTCCTAATCGATTCACCAATCGATTAAGAAGCATTCTATTTGCGCACAGAATAGCTCCTAATCGATTCAAAGAGCTCCTAATCAATTGACTGATCGATTAGGGAGCATTCTATTTTCGCACAAAATCACCCTGAATCGATTCACTAATCGATTGATCTCTTTATAATCGATTACCTGATCGATTGATACGCTCAAATTTAGGATTCTCAATCCTAAATATTTTGCGTTGTTCTTAATCGATCCAATTACCTTATGCCAGCGTAACCACACGTTTCCTGGACTTCATGTCTGGAGTCTCCTTAACTCCGGGTCTTCATGCCAAGAGTTCCGTCCCTGACCATCCCTTAGACTTCTTGCTTGAAGATTCCTCAACTCCGGGTCTTCATGCCAAGAATCCGGTCCCCGACCATTCCTTGGACTTCTTGCATTACTGCACACTAAACCTCAATGTTAGATCCAATGTATTAGCTTAAACCTAAACAACTGTCAATCATCGAAACTTCTTATTTAGGGCAGATTGCATCTACAAAAAATTTCAAAGAACTTTGCTTTTGAAAATTCTATTAATAAAGGGGGAGGGAAAGGAAAAGTTGCAGAGACAAACTTTACTTGTTTTCAAAAACCTTTTCAAAAATATTATTGAAAATGGGCATCTTTCAAAAGCTTCAAGGGCAGAGTTACTTATCAAGGGGGAGCGTTGCAAGTTTTTTTAAACATTTTAAAATTAAATTTAACTCAAATTGCAAGTCTTTCTAACTATGAAATTATACTTTGAAAAAAATTTCTTACCTTAAAATGTTGTACTTTGTTTTGTTAATGCTTTTGTAACTTGCATAAATAATTGTTTTAACTTAAGTTTTGAAATAGGTTGTCATAAATCAAAAAGAGAGAGATTGTTAGTACCGGAAGCACTATATCGAACTTAGTTTTGATAATGACAAAGGGGTCAAAGTTAAGTATGCTTTTGTGATCTATGTATTGTATTAAGTGTGTATAGGTAACTTCTCTAGAGTTGAGTAGGTGAGGATGCGTTCCCTGGAAGAGAGAATAGTAGGCGTTGGTCTGACCTAGGGTTTCAGTTGAAATCCAAAGTCAGGATCGGGCAGCACTAGCTGTCATACATGCATTTACTTTACATATTATTCATGTTTGGACTACCCCTGTGTTGCAACTAAAGTACTTAGGGACTGGTCGCATCTGGGCGCCCGAGAACACAGGCGCCCACGAAGTCTCAGGCGCCTGGGAACACAGGCACCTGAGAGTTCTCGGGCACCCCTATGGATGTGACTCAGCATGGTCGAGGCTGAGTTGGCGCAAGCTGGTTAGAGTCGATACATCAATAACACATGTTCCCCAAAGGCTCTCAGGTGTTCGAGAAGGATAAGATTTGCCCAGCCAGCAAATTGGGACACGACTGGATCAAAGCATTGGGGGTGCCCCTATAGGCACTCAGGTGGTTGTATGCCCATTTATAAGGGGTTTCAAACACACACTCTGAACATCAACTATCTATACCATTTGTGCTCAAGTGTGCTGCACCGAAATAGTCCAGAATCGACGACACACTACTCCAATAACGAAGTGCTCCTTTTTACATTTCCACTATAGAGTTGTTGGTATTCTTTCCCTTTTTTCTTGTACATTACATCACATCTCTTGTACTCATTCGCGCTATTTATAATTGCTCAAAGTAAACTGTCAAGAACCGTGGGCCTTGGAGTAGAAGCCGTCACAGACTCTGAACCAAGTAAAAACAAATGTGTTAGCATTTGTTTTTGCACTTATCTTTTCTGCTGCATAAATTCCTACGTAAATCTGAAGTTTTCGAAATGCGATATTCACTCCCTCCCCTCTATTGCTCTCTACGATACCACAATTTTTAGTTTCACTAAAATGTGATTCAAAATTAGATTAATTGAGTTAGATTCAAATGAATCCAATTGAATTATGGGATTGAGTCTAATCTAAGTTAGAATCATTTAGATTAGACTTAACCACTTAAAAGGGATTAGTGTTCATTAAAAGGGTTTAATGAATATTATTAAATAGGAAGGCCAAGAGAGCAAAACCATTTGTATTCATTGGATGAATACAAAAGGTTAAAAGAATACCAAGAGGCTTTGGTATTCATTGAGATTAATAGACATTAATGGTTTGAGAAGACCAATAGTCAATCTCCTTTTGTATTCTAAAGGTTGACTATAAACATTTTGGTGGAATGAAGAGGTTGTTGAACTTGATCTTCTGCTTCCTCCTCTCCTTCTTCTTGGTTGAGACACATAAAGTGTGTTTTTGGCCCTCTTATCTTGTGAACCATCCCATGTTGCTAGCACAACTAAGGTGGTTCATCTTTGAGACCAAGATCGTGTTCGTATGGATACTATTAGAGGCATAACTGATGGGTATGGCTTGGCGGTTTCCCTAGTGAAAACTCGGTCGTCCTTGAGAGACCTCTCCATGCCTACGGATTAAAAAATTTAATCTGAATGGAGACCCGTCTCCCAACGACCATCTCGTCATCATATCGTTCGGTACGAATTACAACTTGGCCAATCACAAAGATCGAGCCTTGTAATTCTCCTAACCAAATGACTGCGGAAAAGGCGACGAGTCAATCGCTGATTTTTTTGTTTATTATCGGGGTCCATTATTTAATTATCTACCGTTAATTAACAAATAATTAATCAAGACAATTAAACAAACAAGCCACATAAAATGACGAGACTAAATAAAAGATCCGAGAGAGAAATATACCTCTCTTTACCTCGTAGCCTTCTACCTTATGTCCCTTCCCTTCCGGACGTTGTGTGGGCGACGAGCTACCGAGAATTGAGATCACCAAGGCGCTCCAAAGAATCTCCTTCTTCCACTAGCCGAAACCCTAACCCTAGAGTTGAACCGCCGGCTATCCTCTCCCTTGAGCTTGAGCCGCCGACCACAAGGGAGGTCCTCCCTTCGCCGGCCACAAAGCTGCCTTCGAGAGGAAGATGAAGAAGATGAAGAAGGAGAAAAACAATCCTCTCCTTTACCTAAAATCGGCCAAACAACCCTCCTTCTCAAGCTAGTGGCGTCGCCTTGCACAGCGGCCCGCCGGCTCATCTCGCGCACCACCCACCTGCTGCCTTTCCTCCTCGCCGAACACCACAAAAGGGAGAGCAAGAAACTCCCTTTCTCTAGAAGTGATCGGCGCCCTTGGAGGAGAAGAGATGGGCTGATGAAGAAGAAGGTTTTCCTTCTTCTCTGACCGGCGCCCTAGGAGAGAGAAAAGAGAGAGGAGAGGAGAGAGCCTTAGGTTGATTAATTGGATCATTAAGCCTTGGTTGCATGATTTCATGGGGTTTATATAGGGCTAAGGTAGGGACCAAGAGGAGGAGTTGGATATTGGCCCACTATGGATCTAAAACCAATCCATTAATGAAGATTCATTCCACTAAAGGATCTCCATTGAACTTTCTCACCAACCCCCATATTTTCATATGGGCTCCACCTATTATGAGTCATCCACCCCCCATGTTTAAGATATCGAATGTCCATCGATTAATTTAAATTACTGGTAATTTTAATTAATTGACTTCTGGCTCCTTGACAAGTACCACTTAACCTTATTATCATGTCGGATCAAATCCACCTGCAGGGTTTAACATGATGAACCTTTTGAGCTCATCAAGGGGGCATCATCATCCTGACTCACCAGGGCACGAATGCTGACAATAATCAATGGCACACCATATAATTAACATTATTTCCCAACTTACCGGGCCTATCGATTTAACAGAATAAATCTCGCCTATTGGTAAATCAAAGAAATAAATATTAATAATACGTGCCCGTTATTATATCGGGATTCAGGGATTGTACTCCATAATAAATCTGAGGTCTAATCCAATTATCAAGTCAGTACAAATTGGATGACCTCTGGTTTTAGTCCTGCTCAATGGACACAAAGCACACTAGTGTAATTTTATGGTTAAGACAAACCACACCTAATTACACTACAACCATCCCGATGGTTTGTCCAATTCCATCTCGGCTGTGAGCCTCTTGCTTATACTATGCAAGAAACTGATAACACGATCTTCTGTGTGTCACCACACACCATGTTATCTACAGTGCACAGTATTGGACTTTTATGCATATACTAATGTAAACACGCATCTAGTGTAGTGTTGTTGTGTTTCTCTTTTCAAAAATTAGATGATCTCATATATAAAAAGAGCAAGCCTTTTAGTATACACATCTAACAATCTCCCACTTATACTCAAAGACTCTGTTGTTCTCTCACTGCCATACATCTGACTCCCATATCCTCCACATGCCGGTCAAAAGCTCTTGCTGGAAGAGCTTTAGTGAAAGGATCTGCCAGGTTGTCCTCTGATGCAATCTTGACGACAACTACTTCTCCTCGCTTTACGATTTCTCGTATCAGGTGGTACTTGCGCTTTATGTGTTTACTCGCCTTATGGGCTCGTGGTTCCTTCGAGTTTGCAACTGCACCACTGTTATCACAAAAGATTGTGATAGATCTGGGCAAACCAGGAATCACATCCAAGTCCATCATGATGTTCCTGAGCCATACAGCTTCCTTGGTTGCCTCTGAGGCCGCCATATACTCAACTTCCATGGTGGAGTCCGCCATGCATTTCTGCTTGACACTCCTCCAAAAAATGGCTCCCACCTCCTAATGTAAACACAAACCCTGAGGTAGACTTACTCTTGTCCCTATCTGACTGGAAATCCGAATCCGTATAACCCACAGGGACTACTTTGTTTGCCCGGTAAACCAGCATATAATCTCTAGTCCGTCTCAGGTATTTCAATATATGCTTTACCGCAGTCCAATATCCCTATCCAGGGTTACTCTGATATCTTCTGACCATGCCCACGGCAAAGCAGATATCTTGTCTCGTGCATAACATAGCATGCATGAGGCTTCCTACTGCCGATGCATAAGGAACTGCTTTCATTTCCTCTATCTCCTTTGATGTTTTCGGACACATCCCCTTGGATAGAGAAACTCCATGCCTGAAAGGTAGAAAACCCTTCTTGGAGTTTTCCAAGCTAAAACGAGTCAGGACGGTGTCAATGTATGAAGCTTGAGATAAGCACAACATCCTTTTCTGTTGATCCCTTATGACTTTGATCCTAAGGATGTATCCCGCTTCTCCCAAGTCCTTCATATCAAACTGTTTGGACAACCAAACTCTTATGTCTGATAACACTTTGACATTGTTGTCAATTAACAAAATGTCGTCTACGTAGAGTACAAGAAACACCACTACGTTTCCATCACGCCTCTTATATACACATGACTCATCCGGACTTTGATTAAATCCATATGACTGGATTACTTCATCAAAGCGAATGTTCCAAGATCGCGAAGCTTGCTTCAATACATAAATGGATCGATTAAGCTTGCACACTCACTAAAGAAAAAATACTTTTAATGACATTGAAAAGTGTCATTATATATTACTTATACTGACATTTTTGATATAGTGGTATTAAGTTAAAATGTCCTCTATAGTGATGTCGTCTAAAGTCTTATCACTTATGACAATTCTTAATGTCACTATAAAATATAAATAGTGACATATTAATAGCATGAATAATTGTTATAGTGACAAAAAATAGTGTCACTATAAGATTTGTAATGACATTTATATATGTTGTTTTATTATAGTAATGATGACAAATTTATATGTTCTTTAAAATTATTTATCAAGACAATTATAAATGTCTTGAATTTTATTTATAGTCATAATAAAAAATGTCACTAATGATAGTTTATAAAGTTAATTTAAAATGCCTCGTTATGTCATTTATAGTGACACATATAAATGTTTGTTATATTAGTTTATAAGGACATTTAAAATTATTATTAATAGTTTTTTATTATGACATTTTGAAATGTCTTCATATGAGTTTTACAATGATATTTTTATCTACATGATTTGGTGTTTATTATGACATAAAAAATATCATATATTAATAAATATCTCACCCATTTTCAATATTTTCATGATATAAATATTTATGCATATAACTAATTAACATAAACACAAATAAAAATTTTAAATTGAAATCAAAGTGCTAATCAATAATTGTCAAATTTTTTACAATACAAGATTGTCAAATTTTTTACAATACAAGATTGTCAAATTGGTCACCTCAAAAAATATATATGCACTAATCACAATCACAAATGTACCCAATGTATTTAGTTTAAGAACTAGCAAAAAATTAAGTCTCTCCTAAAGCAAAACATAACTAAACTTCCAAACATTGTTGCATCTTCAATCTTCAACCATCATATCTTGAACAAAATCCAATATTCTTGTCACCTACAAAAAAAAATTCATATATTAATTTGTGTAAATGAAATAAAATTAAAACAAACAAATCTCGATAGTACTGATATTGGCTCTCCAAAAAAACTCATTGATCTTGATAAGTGAAAGATGTCCTTCAGATTTGCCAAATTTGAAAGATATCTATTCATATCGCTATTTAAGTTTCTTCATATACACTATTACAAGCAAAGCCAGATAGATGCACATGACCATGAAAAAAGAAGCTAGGCATGAATGAATGCAATTAAACTGATATATATGGTTTATGGCTTGTAAATGAAGGCTCGTGGCATAACATCTATCTGGCTTGAGTCCACTTCATTTGCAAACAGAAAAAAAAAAGCTCATTGCCTTTAGCAAGTTTATGTTTTCTTCAGTTTGGGTATGTCTAACTTTTTCCCATGTCCCTGTTGCTTGATTCTTTATGCTTTGTACGGGAGAACTATTCTGTTGCAAATTGATGGGTAGTCTATCTGTTGCAGGAGTAAGATTTTCTGAACTCTATTTGCTAGACTGATTATGGAGAACAGGGATATTCTGCTTCTCATATTAGTTAGCACGCCCTTTAGCTAATCTGGACTAACATTTATGTACCATAAATAGCGAAAAGAAACTCAGGCATGTGATTATCATATAGGTGTCTCTCATGTTGTTTTTTGTAATTTATTTGGTGACTTAAAAATGCAGTATCCAAGCTTCTGAAAGTTTTGTTTATGATGGTACATCGTAATGGCAATGCTACTTTATTTCAAAAAACATTAAAGGTTGTCAATTTTTTTACCTTGGTGGAACATGATTTTGCTATGATAAAATTTTGCAACATCAGGTGATATGAAAACAACAAAGCCACACAATATGAGGGCTAGACATCACAAGGGATCTTCTAAAAAATCTTGTAGTCGATCTCATTCTTGTGATTCGCACAAGGGATCTGTTTCATCTTCTAGGGGTACATTGGTAAAACTCACTAACAGATACTTCCTAAAATGTGTTCTTGTCATGTGCATTACGAATTTTGTCCTTTGGGTTGTAAGGTTATTTGAACCTTACAGTCAGGATGCATGTTATATTACATTCTCTGATACATCTTAAGAAAAAAGAAACGAGGGCATTATGGAGTTATGTTTATGATGGAGATATTGGCATTATTTGTGACATAAAATGCATTATCCAAGCTCTGATACCTTACAGTCAGGTTATTTGAGCAAACTAGAGACGAGGGCATTATGGCGATATTGGCATCATTTTAATCTTGATAAAAATTTGGAGAAAAAAGAAAGACAACACACATCAACAAAAATAAAAATCTAACCTCATGCACCTAGTAAAAGTCTTCTTCATCAACTGTTAACTGCAAATATAATTGATATTCATTTTATAAGACACTAACATAATGATATATATAATAATAATAGTTAATTAAAAAATTGCATATCATACCAGATGACAAGGCCAAGCTATCATTCCTCCAAGTGCATCCTCAAACCTTTGTAAAAGATCATATGGCCATCAAAACTCTCTTCCCGTTGTAAGACAACTAGAACTTGTATTTCACACCAATTTGGTC
Source organism: Boesenbergia rotunda (assembly GCA_024364735.1). NCBI lineage: Eukaryota > Viridiplantae > Streptophyta > Magnoliopsida > Zingiberales > Zingiberaceae > Boesenbergia > Boesenbergia rotunda. Next base: position 743,353 of record JAGFNQ010001949.1, on the reverse strand, counting down.
CCAACGCCTGTCTTCCTACTTCAGTATTCGGATCCATGCTACGAACAACTCCTTTTACCATAATTTTTGTCGAATCAAATAGACTTTTTATCAAGACAGAACGTCCAGTCTACATGAAAAATATAAAAATAATGTAGATGTTAAAAATCAGTAATGCACTAACTCAATATAATAATAAAGTAAGCAAAATAGAAAAAAGACTACCGTTAGAGATAAACGGATTGGATCAGAAAATAATGGACTACTAGATGATGTTGTGTGTTGTATATTGTTGCAATTTGAACCAAGGTTATGGTTTGGTTGATTGCAAATCTTTGATTCTAACATTGCAATGTGTTGGCCTTGCTTTCTAATTTGTTCATCCATTTTTTCTAACTGTGCCTTTTTCTCCATCACTATTCGGTTGCATGTAATACGGCTTGGAACTTCTCCCCATAAATCAGATGGGCTAACACCAACACCAAGCATACGTACTCGGCCTGGTTTATCTGGTCCAATGATTTGAGCAAATATGTCATTTTGACCAACTTGATCATCCTCATCTTCAGAAAGTTGATTTTCTAGTTCTTTCATTGCAGCCTTTACCAAAAAATAAAAAACCAAAATTTATACATAGTAATGATGAAAACAAAAATCTTTTAAAGTAATATAGAAGATTATAATACAACATACCAATTTTTCTGCCACAATGTTGCTTGAGGGACTTCCATTAGCATGAGTGAAGCAAGCATGGAATAATTCAACTCGTGATGGGGGTCGTCCCTGTTGGTGCAGAAAGCATCCAAGTCGAACCTAAGTTTTGATAATGGCAACAGGGCTCAAAAGTTAATTCTTACTTACTATCTAACATATCACTCTAGTGTGCAGGGTAAAAAGCCCTAGCGAAGGACTGCTAGGCACTAGCGAAGGAATGTCAGGGTAAAAAGCCCTAGCGAAGGACTGCTAGGCACTGGCGATGGAATGCCAGGGTAAAAAGCCCTAGCGAAGGACAGCTAGGCACTGGCGAAGGAATGCCAGGGTACTGAAGCCCTAGCGAAGGACTGCTAAGCGCCAGGCGAAGGACAGCTTGGGACTGAAGCCCTAGCGAAGGAATGCTAGGCACCGGGCGAATGACAGCTCGGTACCCAAGACCTGGCAAAGGACCGTCAGGCAAAAGTCCAACCAAAGGAGCGGTTGGCATCAGGTACATTCTCTCAAGAGGAGTAGGTGAGGACGCGTTCCCCGTCGAGGTAACAGTAAGCGTCGGTTTGACCTAGGGCTCCATTTTGGAGACCCAAAGTCAGAACCAATACAGCTAAGGTTGTATAAACTAACATCTTATTGTTTTATGGTGTTTTGGACTAACCCTGGATGCAGAACCGAAGGAACGAGTGTCTGCAGCTCAGAGAGCCTCAAAGGAATGAGGCAACAGCTGACCAGGGCGCCCGGAGTGTCCCGGGCGCCCCCAAGGTGAACACAAAACAAAGGCAGGCTTCGACAGCTCATCTCCCGGGCGCCCCCAGCGTCCCGGGCGCCCCCTGTGCATGCCATCGAACCATAAGCCAGCGAAGCCAAGGATAAGCTCTGACCCGGTCAACCCGGGCGCCCCCAGCATCCTGGGAGCCCCGATCAAGGTCTAATCCCGAGTTTGAAGGGATCAGACGCTGACCGAGCTAAAGGTGGATCGGCTGACACGTGGGGGGGCGCCGCCGACGTTCCGGGCGCCCCCAGGGCCTATAAAATGGCCCTCGACCCTGAGGCTTCGAACAACAATTCATTCAACGCTTCTACGCTCTTCTGCTCTCGCGCTCTGCTCCGGAAACCTCCCGACTCGAGACTCAAGCGCCGATGACGTCCCGCTGCTCCGAAAAAGACAACCTACATCGGACGTCGGTAAAAGAAGAGTTTTCATTTTAAAAGTTTACTTTGTTACATTTGTAATTCAATACTGTAAACTGATTTGCGAACCTATAGAATTGGCCGCAGAAAACGGTCAATGACCGTGGGCCTTGAAGTAAGAGTCGACCTAGGCTCCGAACCAAGTAAAACTACCTGTGTTTGCGTTTGATTGTTTTATTCCGCTGCGTAATTTCTCTAATCCTAAAATCCGAACGTTTTCCGATATTCACCCCCCCCTCTATCGGTTCTCTCGATCCAACAAGTGGTATCAAAGCGGGGAAGTTAAAATTTGGTGCAACCACCAGTTTGAAAAATTTTTCGGATTTATTCTTTTTTTTCGTTCGAATTTTTTTCTAATATATTCTTCGTTCAAATTTCCTCTCGTTAATCGAGGTTGGTGCAACACCCCTCGATATTTTATTTTCCTTATCCAGCACTACTAATCCACAGTTCGTTTCTTAGTTTTTTTTAGATACAATCCCTAATGGCCATGCAAGAAGGATTCAGCACCGCCAGACCTCCACTTTTCAGTGGAGAAGACTTTTCCTACTGGAAAAGTCGAATGGAGTTCCACCTGAAAACTCAGGTGGACATGTGGATAATCATCCAGTCCGAACTGGAGATTCCGAAGAACGCTGAAGGAGTACCGCAAACCTACTCAGAATGGGACAACGCTCTGAAGCGCAAAATTGAAGCCGATGCAAAGGCGACTCAGACCCTTCAATGCGGCTTAACGAAGGAGGAGCTGAACCGGGTGGGCCCCTTCAACAGTGCCAAGGAGTTGTGGGTAAAACTGATCGAGCTGCACGAAGGAACATCAGACACTCGGATCAGTAAGAGAGATCTGCTCCTGAACAAGCTGTATACAATAAAAATGACCGACAACGAAACGACCGCTCAGCTTCACGCCCGAATCCAGGAACTTATGAACGGTCTACATACTATTGGTCACAAGGTCGAAAACCGTGACCTAATAAGGTATGCCTTAAATGCTTTCCCTAGAAACACCTTGTGGGCATCTATGGTAGATGCATACAAGGTCTCAAGGGATCTTTCAAAAATAAAATTAGATGAATTGTTTTCCGAATTAGAACTGCATGAACAAACTAACTGCAATTTGGCCGAGAAAGGTATTGCCTTTGTTGCAGGAAAAACTGGAAGGTCAACAAAGAAGAAGCCACAACCTGAACCCGAGTCTAACTCAGATTCAGACTCAGAAGACGAAGAAGGAGATCGACCTAAGCTGGTCTGACTGGCCCGAAGCTACTATAAAGAATTGAAGAACCAAACCAACAGACGGAAAACAAACCGAAGAAAAGACGAACCAGCTGAACCCGCAAATGACAAAAATAAGCCCAACGTGACTTGCTACGAGTGCAAGAAGAAGGGTCACTACAAGACAGAGTGTCCGAACCTGAAGGAGACCAAGAAGACAAGAAGAAGAAAGCACTCCAAGCAACCTGGGACGAATCTACCTCAGAAGAAGAAGAAGAAGCACCCCAGTCAAACCTACTAGCCCTGACCACCTCAGAAGAAGTCGGGACCGAGTCAGAGTCAGAACAGGATGACGGCAGACTAACCTTTTCAGAAGACGGCGAAATCAAGGTAAGTGGTTTCAATAGAAGTCAGTTAAATGAACTTATTTTGTATCTTTCTCGAGATTTGGCGAAAGCCAAACTCCGAGTCAAATCCCTCCGACAGGAAGTAAAACTCCTGAAAGAGAGAGCTGACTCTAAATCCTTAACCGAGAAAGTTCAAGAAGAAACTCCTACTCAAGTTGAAAAACTTGAGAAAGAGAACTCCTCCCTGAAAACTCAGGTTAAGGATCTTAGAGCTGCCTTAGAATGATTCACTTCTAGTTCCAAGGGTCTTAACATAATTCTTGGAAAACAGAAGTCCATTCTAAATCAATCCGGACTTGGCTATAGAACCAAATCCCGACAAAGATCTTACTTTGCTGTACTGAATCAGTCCAGAAGTAAAGTTCAGGCATGGGTACCTAAACTGTACCTGAACAAACCAACTGGATCAAATCAGTATTGGATCCCCAAGGACAAGATTTACATCTTGCCTAATCATTACCGTGGCTTTAGTCCAGGGGGAGCCAAATTAAAAACTATATTTATTGTTAAATAGAATTTAATTCTTGCAATTTGCTTGATTGATTGTTTATTTAAATTTCTGCAATTTACCATGCTTAGACTTAGGAATGGTTAGTATAAGGACTGAACAAACTTAACTGAAACTTAACAACATAGTATTGGGTGGAGGTGAGATGATAGTACGTTAGGGAAACCAATTCTAATAAGATCAAGTACACTTGGTCTCTTTAGACTGGTGAAACTAGTCGAAGCTACCGATCCAAAACCCAAACTAGTTAGACCAGAACTTTTCAAAGATTAATTTTGAAAATGAAATTTCATTAAACGGCTTTGTCAAGGAAAGGGTTGATGATCCAATAAGGCTACGGCCAAAGAAAGCCAAGTGCCTCGCCAAGACCTGGAAGCCAATTTCTGAATTTCAAATTCAAATTATTTTTTGTCAAATTCAAATCTAACACAAATTTTCAGTTAAATATAGATTCAAATATTTCCTTTCAAAATAAATTTAACTGTTTTCAAAAATTAATTTAAGGTTTTCTAAATAAAAATTAATTTTACAAAATTATTTTACTTATCAAAACCTGTCTCACAAAACCTATAAGGCTAACATGATTGAAAACCCTAGATTGGGTGAGACAGTAGGATTAAGACTCAATTGTAAATTCTTTAATGCCTATATTATGAGTTAATCCTGTAGTTCAGATCATAGTCAAACCATGGTCAACACGGTCAAACCATGGTCAACTTTATCAAAACCACAGTCAAAGCAGTCAAATCAATTCAAACCATAGTCAAACCAATTAAACCATGATCAAACGATGACAAGACATAAAATTTGTCTTTTCCTATACAACTCCGGGCGCCCGTGACTCCTTGGGCTCCCCCCCCCCCCATGCCTTTTCCTTCCCTCGAGGAAAAAGCTGCCTCTAACCATTGACCAGGGCGCCCGGAGCACTCCGGGTGCCCCGATCCAGCCCCAGACTCTGCCTAAGGCAGAGACCACTGACCCGGGCGCCCGGGAGCTCCCGGACGCCCCCATTAAAATGCCTATATAAGGGCATCCGAACCTCCTCCTCTTCCCACACCAAAAACCAACTTCCTTCCTCACTTCCTTCCTTCCAAGAAGATCAAGTGACACTTGTGCTTCCCCAATCTCACCATGCCTCCACGGTATGATTTATCTTATGCATTTAAAATTATTTTCTTAAATTCTTTAATGCATTTAGAATTATTCTCTTCTTATACCTCTTAACTTAGAAAACGCCGAGCAAATCAAGTGAACCCCGGTGCCGAACCGAGTCCCGTCCCTAGGTTCCCTACTCTAGAATTATGTAATAAGTTTGCTCAAACCATTTACAAGCCTATTAAAACAAGCTATCTTAATAGACATTTCTTTACCCAATCATGCCCCTTAGCCATGAATATTATAAACTTCTATCAATTAGATAATCTTGTATTCTGCAATCATACCATTAATGAATCCTTATGTGCAGAATTCTACAATAACATAGTTCGACAAGATAATCTCATGTTTTACACTACTGTTCAAGGGATACCTCTGTCTATCACCCCTACTTTGCTGAACCGATTCCTTGGACTACGACCCTCCCAGTCCACATTTTGCTGCTATCCACCTAGGAATCCTCCATTTGATCCTCCCTACTCTCACATTACCTTAGACACTATCCACTCCTACTTCTATAGGGAAGCTAGACTCCCCGAAAACAGACGATTCCAAGCCGTTGACCTTCAGGCACAGGACTATGCCCTGTACAGAGTCCTGGTCCACTATATCTTACCACTCTCCACTAGAGATCTCGAGACCATGCGACCCTTTCATGCCTTCCTTCTGTATGCCCTGGTCCATCACCTTGACATTGACATTGGACTACACATGTTTCATACTATTCTGCATGCGTCCAGTGTTACGACCCAGGGACGAGTGCGCACTCCATTCTGCCACATCATCACCTCCCTCCTTCATCACCACGGTCGTGACATTACCGTGGGTGAAATAACCGCTATGATCGACTTTGATGAAAAAGGATTTAGGAACTTCTCGTTAGCGGGTCTAGAGGTATCGGCCACCGGGGTTTTGAGTTGGAGACGACAGCAGGCCGGGGCTCCGATCGACTCAGACGAGGAGGTAGACGTGGACGTTGGAGACATAGCGGCAGCGGCGCGAGCACACATAGACGAGCCCGCTCCACCGACACTCTACGAGAGAATGACACATTTGGAGACACAGGTCCAGAATCTCCGAGAGGAAGTGGAGGCGAACCACGATGAAGGAATGGCAACAAATCTAGGATACTACACCGATTACATGAGCACCCTTAGGGCTGAGAGGGAGGCCAGAGATGCACAGTATCACGAGATGATGACCCTATTTCGATTCTGGTAGCTAGGCTCCTCTGATCATCCCGGTCCCTCGTCCTAGATTTTCTTAGCATTGTACCAGTAACTATTTGACTGCCCCTACTCAGTAGGGTTGACTTATGCCTGACTTGTATGACTGTGTTGAATTTTGAGTACTTGTTCTGTTCTATTTGACTAGCTGACTTATGGAAATGAGTACTTGTTCTATCCTATTTGATCGACAGTTAGGATTATGCTCTGTAGAATAGGTTAACTCTACTTTTTAATTTCTTACTGCTTTACTTGATTTAAAAATTAGTTTCTAAAAGAACTTGAAAAACTGTTTTATTTAATTTCAAAATCAGTTTTTTTTTAAAAAAAATTTCTTAGTTTTATTTCAAAACTACCCCCTCTCAAAACTAGGACTTTTTCGCAAATGGACTTAGCATAGGCCCTAACCCTAGAACTGCATGCACCTATAGAGTTAGAAGCCAGCATCTCACAAGCACCTTAGGGTACTTTTTAATTGATAACCTAGAAAGGGTTGAGATGCTTAGGTCTTTGCCTTAATTCAAGATACTTTAAGTTAGTGCATCTGCAGTAATTGGGGCACTAAATACAACTTACACAGCAATCAAGTTAAGTGTCAAGTTTAGAAAATCTAACTTGAACAAAAACACTTAACTTGACTAATCATAGCAAAAACTACTGTTTATAATAGTTAGTAAGTAGCTAATTTGGTTAAACAGATCCCTACAAGAGAAAATTAACTGATTTGATTTGAGTTTTATCATGAATTGGTTCAGTACAGCAAAATCATGGAAATATTTTCTATTATGAAAGTTATTTCCATTATGCAATTTAATTTCTGCTCTATTTATCTTTTTGATATATGGCAAAGGGGGAGAGATAAGAAAGGAGAGAATTTAAAATTTTTTTTGTTTAAAATTTTTTTGTAGAATATTTTTCTCTCGAAATTTCAAAATCTATCCTTTATTCAAAAAGTACTTAACTAAGCTTTTCTAAAGTACTATGTTTTTCAAAGTACTAAAGCACTAAATTTTTCTTACTTAAGCTTTTCAAAGTACTTAAGCTTTTCAAAACTTTCCTAGTACTTAAGCTTGTTCAAAAATTTTCTCACTTAAGCTTTTCAAAGTACTTAAGCTTTTCAAAACTTTCCTAGTACTTAAGCTTGTTAAAAAAAAATTTTAAGCTTTTCAAAGTACTTAAGCTTTTCAAAACATTCCTAGTACTTAAGCTTGTCAAAAATTTTCTCACTTAAGCTTTTCAAAGTACTTAAGCTTTTCAAAACTTTCCTAGTACTTAAGCTTGTTAAAAAAATTTCTTACTTAAACTTTTCAAACTTTTCAAAAGTACTTAAGTTTTTCAGAAAAACTTAAGCTTTTCAGAAGTACTTAAGTTTGTGTTAACTTCACGAAGTACTTTAAAACTTAGAGTTTTTCAAAACTTTATTAAGTACCATAAACTTAAAACTTTCAATCTGTTGGTACTCAAACTAAAGTTTGAAAATCCTTCTTAAACTTAAGTTTTCAAAGTTGTCTAAATAAACTTAAGCTTTCAAAAATTTACTAAGTATTTGAACTCAAAAATTCTCTACAAGTATAATTTTTTTTTAAATTTTCTATGTAAAAATCCAAACTTTAAACTTAGAACTTAGTATCGAAAACCCCACGAATTTTTGAAAAATCTAGGGGGAGATTCCTTCCAGGGGGAGGGAACAAAAGGTAATTTGTATATGCCTTGATTAAACTTAACTTTTTGAACCAGGGTTGCCATAAATCAAAAAGGGGGAGATTGTTGGTGCAGAAAGCACCCAAGTCGAACCTGAGTTTTGATAATGGCAACAGGGCTCAAAAGTTAAGTCTTACTTGCTATCTAACATGTCACTCTAGTGTGCAGGGTAAAAAGCCCTAGCGAAGGACTGCTAGGCACTGGCGAAGGAATGCCAGGGTAAAAAGCCCTAGCGAAGGACTGCTAGGCACTGGCGAAGGAATGCCAGGGTACTGAAGCCCTAGCGAAGGACTGCTAGGCGCCAGGCGAAGGACAGCTTGGGACTGAAGCCCTAGCGAAGGAATGCTAGGCACCGGGCGAAGGACAGCTCGGTACCCAAGACCTGGCAAATGACCGCCAGGCAAAAGTCCAACCAGAGGAGCGGTTGGCATCAGGTACATTCTCCCGAGAGGAGTAGGTGAGGACGCGTTCCCCGTCGAGGGAACAGTAGGCGTCGGTTCGACCTAGGGCTCCATTTTGGAGACCCAAAGTCAGAACCAAGACAGCTAAGGCTGTATAAACTAACATCTTATTGTTTTATGGTGTTTTGGACTAACCCTGGATGCAAGAACGAAGGAACGAGTGTCTGCAGCTCAGAGAGCATCAAAGGAATGAGGCAACAGCTGACCAGGGCGCCCGGAGTGTCCCGGGCGCCCCCAAGGTGAATACAAAACAAAGGCAGGCTTCGACAGCTCATCTCCGAGGCGCCCCCATGCTCCCGGGCGCCCACGCTGCTCCCGGGCGCCCCCTGTGCATGCCATCGAACCAGAAGCCAGCGAAGCCAAGGATAAGCTCTGACCCGGTCAACCCGGGCGCCCCCAGCGTCCCGGGCACCCCGGTCAAGGTCTAATCCCAAGTTTGAACGGATCAGACGCTGACCGAGCTAAAGGTGGATCGGCCGACACGTGGGGGGGCGCCCCCAGGACCTATAAAAGGGCCCTCGACCCCGAGGCTTCGAACAACAATTCATTCAACGCTTCTACACTCTTCTGCTTTCGCGCTCTGCTCCGGAAACCTCTCGACTCGAGACTCAAGCGCCGATGACGTCCCGCTGCTCCGAAAAAGACAACCTACATCGGACGTCGGTAAAAGAAGAGTTTTCATTTTAAAAGTTTACTTTGTTACATTTGTAATTCAATACTGTAAACTGATTTGCAAACCTATAGAATTGCCCGCAAAAAACGGTCAACGACCGTGGGCCTTGGAGTAGGAGTCGACCTAGGCTCCGAACCAAGTAAAACTACATGTGTTTGCGTTTGATTGTTTTATTCCGCTCCGTAATTTCTCTAATCCTAAAATCCGAACGTTTTTCGATATTCACCCCCCCCCTCTATCGGTTCTCTCGATCTAACAGTCCCTTTTCTTTGCTCTAAAATTTGAATTGGTTAAAAGTTTATAGATTCTAATGCATATAGAATTATAAGATTAATAAGAAAAATTACCAATTTTTGTTGCACTTGAGCGAAAGATCTTCTTCCAGTTGTCTGATTCATTATCTTTTGCTTCCGAGCAATCTTATTTTTTTCACTTCTTTCCTAATATATTAAATTCAACTTAATACACAATACTAAAGTTAACATGAAAATATTTCTTAAGGGATAAAATATTATAAACCTTTGATTTTTCTGATTTCCACTGGACAACTAATTTCACATATTGTTCCACAAAAGCTCTGTTATCTCTTTCTTGTAGAAGAACTTCCATTGGCAACTCAGGATCACAATACTTCTTTTTTAGTTCTGACTTCCAGTTTCTCCATTTTTTTGCTATTGAACGTAGTGTCCAACTTTCTGTTCCAAGAGGAAGGTCATACTTTTCCTACAAAAGCATTTAGACAATTACCCTCATGATAAAAGATTACTTAATAAAAAAATTATAAAATAACATTTCAATTACCTTTACAACATCTAACATTTGTTTCTTATTTTCCAAGGGCAATTTATGCCAATTTTTGATGTCAATTGGACAAAATTTACCATTTCTTGCCAAAGTACCCAAAAAATCAGTAAATTTATTTCTTCTTGATCCTATAGGACGTCCCATACCATCACATTGAATCTTAATACGTGGTTGTGTGCTTGGTTGACCACAAATTTCTTTCATAAATGTAGCGCCTCTAGTTTTCTTCTTAGCAGTAAGAGATTCAGTTTCACAATCTACATCTAGATATAAAAGAGAAATAAATAGTTGAATAAATATAACGAAATGAATTAATACATTCTGGAAGATAGGTTACCTTGATCAAATTCTTCATCCATAAAATCATTTTCAACAAGTGGATTATTGTTGAATTTAATCCTTGAAGTCAAATCTGTATGATTTTATATAAGAATTGAGGTTAGTAAAATGAACACGTAAATAATCAACCAATAAGAATTGAGGTTACAAAAAAACATGGATCAATTGCATGATATAGTTGCTAACTGCTAAGCATAAGATATAATTGCATAAGATCATATAATTGCAAGAGATAAAAAAAAAATCCGTAATAGATACAGTATCCCCACTCAGTTAAATAAGATATCATTAGATATACTTGAATAAGATACAATTGAAAAAGATATAATTGCATAAGATAAATCTACTGCAGCACACAGGAAGTTAAATCTGCTCTTGTGATAACTGCTGCAGCACTTACCATCTGTTAAAATACGAAAAATATTAAGGGCTAAAATGTAAAATGTCCGAAACTAGAGGGCTGATGTTAGGAAAAAAAAAATCAGAAAATGGAGGGGTTAAAATGTAAAAGGCTTCAATGATATAGGATGTTGGTTCATTGCTTCTTTTGCCCTAGCACACGGCTCGAGCCGACTTTCTCTTCTCCTCCTCTTCGTCTTCCATCGGTTTCTCGTCCGAACGGAGCTCCAAGGCCGGCGACCGATCTCCTGCGGCGATCAGGTGGCACCGGAGGGTAGCTCCCTTTGTCTCCCCTGAGTCAGATCGAGGTATTCGTTTTTCCCCTCTTCTCCATTGAGGGCAGATTTTGGTTTTGGTGTTCTTCTTCAGATCCAGGTTTTCTTTCTCCTCTTCGTTCTAGGGATTGGGTGCTCGGCATTTACCTTCTTCCTCCTTGCGCGGTATCGAAGAGGGGAGACGAATTTGGGTGTTGGAGGTTGGATTTGTTCATTCCTATTCGGTGATCTTGGAAATTTTCGAGACGCTCTCGCCAACCCTCGATCGGTTCCGTTTTCACTGGAGCAAGGTTTGAAGACGTCCCTGGGAGATCTGTTCAACTTGCGTCGGTTGGGTGATCGCGTTTCAGGTAATAGACTGATTCTTTTAGCTGGAGTTTGGATGAGTTCTTAGATGTGTGGAATTTGTTCTCTGTTGGCTGAACAATTGATACGGAATATGTTCTTCAATCGGTTATGGTTGTTCCGTGAGTTGAGAAGGTGGTTTCCGATCAGTTTTCTTTGCCATGGAATTTGGAGAATTTGTTTGAGGGTAAGGATGAGTTATTGAGTTAATCGGTTTTCTCTTCTCCCTTTGGATCTCTGCCATGGTTACTATCTGTGCAACAATCTTGGTGCACTGTGATCATAGATATGAAGTATTGGAATTGCTTGTTGTAATTTGACGTGAGGTTGTAAATGGGTTAGAGTTTTGTTTTGGGTTGATAATTTGATTTGATCACAGGTTAGATCAATAGCGTTTAATTAATTATGGCGGATTAATTATACGGTATAGTTAGGGTAAATCCTAATATGATTTAGCATTAGTTTAGCTATTGGTACTATTGTAAATAGCTAAATTTATGTTCATGGCACAGGACACTGACTTGGCGATTTGGGCTCCACTTGCGACGGATATTATTTCAGACAGGGGTTCTTTTCATTTACGATCTACTACATCGGAGACGGGTATCTCTGACTTATCTTTTAGATTAGTCCTAGCAGATATGCTTGATATGCTATTTTTAGCGGTAGGGTAATGTAGTATTTTATACCTGCTCTACCTTGGCTGATACTGTTTATGATGTACCTGGCATGTGATACCTATACCTTTAGGACTTAGGCTATGGTGCATTTGTTTATGATCCTTGCATATCATGTTGATATAGGTGGACTAGATAGTGGATGCTGTTTGACCAGAGTCATGCATCATCGTGCACTGTGCATCACTGTCGATCAGGGGCCCCTTATGGGTGAGTCAGGTCGACAGTCATACTGACCTATCCATATAACCACTCATAGGTTAGTGGTTGACGGAGTATGGGTAGTGTGCTCTGTGCTGCTCCGCTCATGCACTCATGGGTTAGTGAATCGGAGCGTGGTAGCAGGCAGATGTCCCTCCTTGAGTAGTCCATATACCAGGAGATGAGAGAGAGAAGCCTCTCCCCCATTTATATACATGGGGTAGGTGTTAACCTCAGATAGTGATATCCTCCAGAGATGGCCTGGGGCGGTTAGTGATATAGCCAGGATAGGTGATGGCCTGGGGCTGATAGAGATATCGCCAGGATAGGTCTTAGCCTGGGGCTATTAGTGATATAGCCAGGATAGGTGATGGCCTGGGGCTGATAGAGATATCGCCAGGATAGGTCTTAGCCTGGGGCTATTAGTGATATAGCCAGGATAGGTGATGACCTGGGGCTGATAGAGATATCGCCAGGATAGGTCTTAGCCTGGGGCTATTAGTGATATAGCCAGGATAGGTGATGACCTGGGGCTGATAGAGATATCGCCAGGATAGGTCTTAGCCTGGGGCTATTAGTGATATAGCCAGGATAGGTGATGACCTGGGGCTGATAGAGATATTGCCAGGATAGGTCTTAGCCTGGGGCTATTAATGATATCGCCAGGATAGGTCATGGAGTAGGGGTGTTACACTGACAGCATACCGTCTACTCGGTTGCTCAGGATTAGCAGCGGCAGAGTACGGACGGCAGTCACAGCTCTACGCTGGAGGGTGGCCTCCGCTCAGCTTCCTCCCGTACGTAGCTGACGATGTCCGACCGGCGACAGAGGTGACCATGTCATTGCACCATGTGCATACGAATCTTTTGCACTTGCCCGTGTTTGTTATACTTGGATGCTGCATATGATTGACATGTACATACAGGAGACTCTTATGTCAGTTTCGATGACTCAGCTAGATTGGTATGGTATTTCTATTCCTATTCCAGTTATGTCTACCACTGTATGTACCTGTGTTAATTCGATAGCCTGTTACTCTATTGCTAGCTAGACTATCTTGTATATCTGATGAGATATTCGCTGAGTATTGTTACTCACCCCGTTAGCTCCCTGTTTTTATTTCAGGATGATTGTCTGGAGTGCTCGGCAGCCTGTCCCAGTTCGCGTATTTCTTCGAGATGACTCCGGGATGTTTCTTTTACTTTGTAGTGGTACTTGTTGGTACCCATTCTCTGTTCTTTTACTTTATTTTTTCTCGCTGCTGTATTCGTGTTTGGTCGTGTCCTTTTATACGACGGTATAGTTGTACTTTTGTGAGCCATGGAGGCCTTGTGCTTTGTGTTTGTCGTAAGTCGTACCGGTACGCAGCTTTCATCGCCGTCTCGCTTTTGTTGATTGCAGATAGTTGTTCCAGCCCTATAGGTTGTGGTACAATTATCTGAGGTGGTCGTAGAGGTTAGGTTTCTGAATTGTCCGTCGGACGAGGGAGTGACAGTCCGGTCGGTATCGAACGGGCAGCTCCTCGGGGCGTGTCAATTTTTGGTATCAGAGCCAGGTTCTCGAGATACCTTGTGGTCTTGTGGGTGTTTGTTCGGATTTTATGCCGAAGTCGTTTCTCGATGGACGTGATTGGGACATGGCGGCGACGGGACTCCTCCAGACGACACGAGGTATATGACAAGTCTTATTTACCTCTTTTGTATCTACTCTCTAGTGTGGTACTAGACATTCGACATTCCTTATTTTGAGGGGATTGTATATCGACTTATATTCTTGACCGGTAAGTACGCGTAGATATATTTTGGCTGGAAGACATGTAGTTGATCCGTTTTATTTGCGACCATGTTGGGAGTCGATTATAGGTGACTGGTTGACATGTTGCCGACTCGTCTAGGATGCAGAGAATGTTGATTCTCGAGTAGTACCGATATATGGTCGGAAGACGAGGGTCGAACCTGTCAATAACCTATCGGAGGTTAAGGAAATCAAGTTATAGAATTCCTATCCCTTACCAGTTGTATACTAGTATCAGTTGTTAGCGACTGTGCGAGACATTGAGACTGCATATCGATACAGTGATGATTTCTCCTATATCGGGGAGTTTTAGACTTCTGGTTCACTCGTGCTGAGTTAGGTGACCTAGAGGGTACGAATGAGTACATGACTTGCACTGATGCAGGAAGTGTAGTACTAGCTATATACTATAACTGATAGTAAAGGATCGATATAGCTGGAATATGAGTATGACTTTCATAGATATATATCTTTGTGGTATTTTGGTGTATATCATAGTAGATATATATCTCTTGAGTATCACGTATACTTTTGTATACTCTACCTTGGATAGGTTGGATCGATATTTCCCGAGGGGGGGATTGGATATCGATTCCTATAATGTTAGGGTGGGTATCCATTGACTTGGAAGTAGCTTGATTGACACCTAGTCAAGCTTTTCCAAATCACCATTATGGTCAAGGTTGACTAAGGAGATAATCGGATGACACGTGGTGAATTCGATTGTATAGTGGAGAATATTGATTCTTCAATGGTACCGACTGATGAGTTGGGAAGCTAGGGTTTAATTGGACGACAATCGATTGAAGCTTGTGTATGGTGGTTTGCTGTTCATGCATCTTGCATAGCCCAGGTGCGTTGGCTTCTCCTGCATTGTGCATAGGGGGTTTATGGGTTAAACACCCATTTGTGCTAGGTTGTTCTGTCTCCTGGCTACCTGATATAGCGATAGTCAGAGCATGTCGAGAGAGTGACACATGTCACTGCTATCAGGTGCACATGATGCATCTTAGCATAGTTGTTGCCGTTGCGTTATTGCATCTGTCCGTATTTATGGTATCTGATTATAGCATATATTTGACCATGGAAGAGATAGGCGGGCATATGGTGGTGTCATACGTATAGCAGAGAATGTTGATTCTCCGATAGTGTCGACTGATGAGTTGGGGACTTAGGGTCGAATCAGACAACCACCCATTGGTGGTTGTATATCATGGTTGACTCGATCGGTACAAGGTCAACTTACTTTCGCTCAAGTAGTCTCAGTTATGGATTGATATCCTAGATGACATGTCTGGAGTACATGATCTGTTGTGATTCAGCAGAAATGGTATTGGTTGTTTATCATGTCAGTTGATAGATGATAGAGATATCCTATTCCCGTAAGACTTTTGAGCTCAGATTCATTATGCTTGGTTAGTTAACCAAGAAAGATATAGTCAGATGTGACTTGTACCGATCCAAAGGAGTGTCGGGCTAGTTGCTTGGCCCTTACGAGACTACCACTCGTACTTGGGTGGATAACCAAGAAGATACCTTCGGATTTCTGATTTGCACTGAGGCGAATCACTTACGAGACCGAGTCTCCTTTGGGGTGAAAAATACTAAGGATGATATTCGGGAAATAAATAATTACTTCCCGACTATTTTGGGATACTCCTAAGAGACAGTGTCTCTATCTTCTTTTGGGGGCGGAGTTGGAGTATATCGGGTTACGAGACGATGGTTAGTCGACTGGTCTGACGTTGTTCTAGCCTATGAGGTATCATGACTCATAGACAGGTCGTACGTGTTTAATATTCTCGATGATACATCGAGAATTAGGAACGGATATGGTGCGGTGAATTTCGTGTTAGTTGCGTAACACCTAAGAGATTCGACCGTAATCGGTAGAGGTTATCGAGGACGGATTTGAGAAAGACATCACGGATGGAGTGGTTAGATAGCTGGTATGTCAGTAAATGAAGGTTAAATCTTAGAGACTCGCTGGGTTATACGACGATTCCAATTTATGGTTAGAAATGGGAATCGGTATTAAGGACCTTGTCGTGGACTTACTTAGGACTCGGAGAGGGCTTGATGTGAATTGGGTGATCATTAATCGATTAACCTAATCTACGCGGTTTCTTGTGGATCTGGACGATCAGATTATAGATGTGGCACAAGTGATCCTAGGGTTGAGTACCCTTGATATGGGTGATGTTGATTAGTTGCTCGGTTGTAGCTGATGGTTAGATGATGATCCCTTGATCAGTTATGCCCTTGGTATGTTATACGAGCATACCGATGATCTTGCCACCATGTGGATTGGAGTTTGGTGCCCTTAGGATGTTGGAATGTGCCGTTACTATTCGTAGACGACATCCGGATGTATTCTTGACGGGGTATATGAGCACGTGTTGTTACCTTTGGATGATTGGACACTTTTGTCGATCAGATTAGGAGTGCTCCGATTAGAGATTATTACCCTCGGTGTGTTCGAGGCAGAGTAGCCGTAGGGCATTGGACATATGGGTCCTCGTGGTGTATACGGAATAGTTTATTCCGTAATAGGTGGTGCGGTCTTGAGATTACCTCCGGTCCGGAGAATTTACTTCGGTGGCGTATTGACCTAGTTTTTACGATATCCTCAGGATGTACCCGAGGGTACAGGGATTCGAAACGTTCTTGTTGGCAGAACGACATGGAAAAGGACATTGAGAGTCTTCGTATCCAGATTAGTGATACGTCGATTGACGCAGTGGTAGCGCGGTGGGCTCATAACCCACAGGGAGCGTCAGAGACTAGCGGTCTTACTCTCGAAGAATTCCCTACGAGAGAAAGCCTAGTACGTTGGTTTATGGAGGCAACACAAGTCGATTTGGGTGATCATTGAACGAGTAACCAAATCTATGCACTTTCCTTCGATCCGTAGGATGGACTCGATGGATCACTTAGTAGAGATATACGATAGGAAGATTACTAGATTTTAGGGATTACTCTGGAATCTGGTAGGAGTCTCCTACAAGCTACAAGTGCATAACTGCGATTCGGTTTAGTTGTTCGTCTGTTGACAGATGGCAGTCCGAGCGTACCGTTTAGGTTCTAGAGGACTTACTGCGCTCGTGTGTGATGGACTTTGGGGGCAGTTGGGAGGACCATTTGCATTTGGGTGGAGTTCGCCTACAACAACGGCTTCTATTCGGCGATACAGATGGTACCGTTTGAGGCGTTGTATGGTAGGGCGAGCAGGACACCCACCCTCTGGGATGAGGTCGGTGAGACTCAGCTGCTGGGACCCCAGAGAGTGCAGCACGAGGCAGAGTTTGTACGGACTGTCAGACGGAGATTATTAGCAGCGCGAGATCGCCGGAAAAGCTATGCTGATCGGATGCGCAGACCCATAGAGTTTGCCGCGGTTGATCATGTTATCCTTCGAGTTTCACCCACGAAAGGGGTGAAACGTCTTTGTCTCAAACGTAAGCTAGCTCCACGGTATATTGGTCTGTTCCAGATTCTGGAAATGATTGGAGCTGTAGCTTATCGTTTAGCACTTATACCGTCTTTGGCCGGCGTTCATGACGTGTTTCATGTATCTATGCTGAGAGGTTATGTGCCAAATCCCACCCACACCCTATCCGAGGTACCTGTTCCGCTTCAGCCGGGCGCTACTTATGAGGAGGTACCTGTACGGATCTTGGGCTTCCGG